>JABUQX010004659.1:15000-25000 GCA_015478945.1 Trachelipus rathkii
ATAATAATAATAATAATAATATTAATAATAATAATAATAATAATAATAATAATAATAATAATAATAATAATAATAATAATAATAATAATAATAATACTAATAATAATAATAATAATAATAATAATAATAATAAATAATAATAATAATAATAAATAAAAAAAATAATATAATAATAATACATAATAATAATAATAATAATAATAATAAAGTAACATAATACTATGAAAACGGGCTAAGGAAAGGATATGGCGGGGAATTGTTTTCTTTCTATTTTTGATGAGAAAAAGAATCGAGCTAATCAACCTTGAAAACAGGTCTGCTACCCTTACTTTTTGAACCACTGGGAAGGCTGAAAGTTTTCCTCTATTTTAGAGTTTGAATCACTGGGAAGACTGTAAGTCTTCTCCTACTTTAGAGCTTGAACCACTGGGAAGGCTGTAAGTGTTCTCCTAAATTAGAGTTTGAACCACTGGGAAGTCTGAAAGCTTTCTCCTACTTTAGAGTTTGATCCAACTTGAACGCTGAAAGCTTTCTCATACTTTATAGTTTGAACCACTGGGAAGGCTGAAAGCCTTTTCCTACTTTAGAGTTTGATCCAGTGGTAAGGCTGAAAGCCTTCTCCTACTTTACAGTCTGAACCACAGGGAAGGCTGTAAGTCTTATAATACTTTAGAGTTTGAACCACTTCTTCTAATACTATAGAGTTGAACCTCTGGGAAGTCTGAAAGATTTCTCCTACTTTAAAGTTTGATCCACCTTGAAGGCTGAAAGCCTTTTCCTACTTTAGAATTTGAACCACTGGGAAGGCTGAAAGCTTTCTCCTACTTTAGAGCTTGATCCACCTTGAAGGCTGAAAGTCTTCTCCTACTTTAGAGTTTGAACCACTGGGAAAGCTGAAAGACTTCTTCTACTTTAGACTTTGAACCACTGCTAAGGCTATAAGACTTCCCCTACTTTAAAGTTTGATCCACCTTGAAGGCTGAAAGCTTTCTCCTGCTTTAGAATTTGAACAACTGGGAAGGCTGAAAGCCTTCTCCTACTTTAGAGTTTAAACCACTGGAAAGGCTTTAAGATTTCTCCTACTTTATAGTATGAACCACTAGGAAGGCTGAAAGCCTTCTCCTACTTTAGAGTTTGAACCACTAGGAAGGCTGAAAGCATTCTTCTACTTTAGAGTTTGAACCATTATGAAGGCTGTAAGATTTTATTACTTTAGAGTTTGAACCACTGGGAAGGCTGAAATCCTTTTCCTACTTAGAGTTTGAACCACTGCCTATTTTAGAGTTTGAACCGCTGGGAAGGCTGGAAGACTTCTCATAATTTTAGAGTTGAACAACTTGGCAAGATGGAATCTATTCTCTTACGTTTAGGTTTGAAACCACGTTAAGGCTGTAAGATTCTCAAGTTTTTAGAGTTTGCTGGAAATTTAAGGACAAACCTTTCTGAAGAGGTGTTTATGATTCCTTAGCGGCGAAGCTAGAACGGAAAAACGATTTCTACTTCTACACTTAAAATCTAATTTTAGAAGAATAAACTGAAGTAACGTATTACTTAAAATTTTAAATGAGTTGTGTTGCTGATGTTAGCTGCTTTATTGAATGTGGAAAATTTTTAAATTTTTTAAAATTTTTTTAATAATAAGATAATAATAATAATAATAATATAATTAATAAAATAGATAATAATAATAATAAGAATAAAAATATAATAAAATAATATATAATAAATAGATAATAATAATAATAATAATTAATTAATAATAATAATAATAATAATAATTAAAAAATAATAATAATACATAATAATAATAATAAATGGTGGATGTGTGAAAGGACTGTCTTGAGTGCGCTAGGTTTTTGCATGAGGATATGTTGCTACCTGGTTAATGTTTAGTAGTAAAACTATGGTCTGGAATAGAGGTATGGATCTAAGTACAGAAGTGTTGCAGATGACAATCTTAGGGCAATTAGGTGTGAACGAAGTGATAAAATAAGGAGTGAGGTATTAGAAAGTTTGTGTTGGTGTGAGAGGCGTAAATGAGAAAAATAAACAGAGTGCCTGAGTTGCGTGTGGTCATATGGAAAGGATGGCATGATAGTCGGTTGGTAAGCGGATGTATAAGTGTGAGTAGGTTGAGAAATCGACCGGCTGCCGAAGACCGAAGAAAAAGGATTAAATCAGTAAAGGAATGACTGAAGGAGAGGAATGTGAATTTGCAAGGGCGAGAAAAAGGGCGTAACAAGAGTGGAGTGGCGGGTTTTCTGAGGTGGTTAATGGTCTAGTTCCCAGGGGCGATCATGATGAACCACAGTAAGACCGAGATACCAGCAGCGAGTTCCGTCTCTCAGTCTCGATGAGACGCCTCAGCGGTGGATTTTTATGATTGCCGACAATTCTCTGCACTGGGTTATAAAGGGACGGAAAAGTGGGCTTTTTTCCGACTTGCGCATGTTCTTCTCTAGTTTTTCTTAACTGCAGTTTGGGTATGCTAGCGTACCTCACCCCCCAATCATGGGGATTAGGAGGAAGATAAAATAATAAAATCAATAATAATAATAATAATAAATAATAATAATAATAATAATAATAATAATTACATAATAGATAATAATAATAATAATAATAATAATAATAATAATAATAATAATAATAATATTTATTATTATTATATTATTATTATATTATTATTATTATTAGTTATTATTATATTATATTAATTATTATATTATTATTATTATTATTATTATTATTATATTATTATATTATTATTAGTAGTAGTAGTAGTAATAGTAGTAGTAGTAGTAGTAGTAGTAGAAGAAGTTCTGAAAGTTTCCTGAAAAGATTGATTATATTTGAATTGATTTATCCCCATTGATCTATAGTTACTAATCTTTGTAAAGTCACTCATTTCATCGATATGTATTAAAAAATTTACGAATTTTGGAATAAATTTGATCTGTAGAGTTACATTTGGATAGTAAAAGATATCGGCAATTACCTCACTCAAAACCTGCACTCCATAAAGTATATATCTCTGCTCTGAAAAGCTCAAAACACACTTTTTACATTCTACAGGATAAGAAAATCTAGCAGAACTGCCTTTAATGAATGCTCATCATAGCTACATAATATAAACAGATGGATTTTTCAATCATTTTGCTGTTAGAGATCAACATGAATTTTTTATGCCAGTAAAATAATATCTTTTTTATGCATTTTTTATAATTGCTATCAATAAATTATTTATTCTGGGCTGATCTGTCGGGCGGACAAGGGGATCGTTCGGTCGCATTTAGGCGGGGGGACGAGGCACGGGGACGCGTGTGAGCGAGGCGACGTGTGCACTATCACGGTTCACTTCTCAATCTAATTCACGGAGGCGCCCAAAAGAGGGACATATCGAATGCACGCAGGCTCGCGGAGCGCCTTACGTCTACATTACGTCTCCCAAGAGAGCGGGGGCGCGACTCAAGACGACGGCCTCTATGACGTTATGACAGGTCCAAGACTCGCGAGCGGCTGTGTAGCGAGCGCATATTTAAGAAATATATATAATATATATATATAATAAATATATATATATATAAAATATATATATATATAATATATTATAATATATATAATATATATATAGTATATATATATTATATATATAATATAATATATATATATATATATATATATATATAATATATATATTATATAGTATATATAATATATATATATATATACCGTGCGACTCAAACGTTTGTAGGCGACCAAGAGCGCATGCAAAGTCCGGCGGGTTCGAATCTATTCCGATCCTAGTAGAAAATTACCTAGAGAAGTGCCCCTCCTCTGAAATAGGGCTATGCCCGTGAGGTGGAACTTTAAATATATATATATATATTATATATATATATATATATATAATATATATATATATATATATATATATATATATATATTTAATATTATATATATATATAATAAATATATATATAATCTTAACCCCTCCCCCGAAAATACCCCCTATAGGCCTATAATATATAATATATAATAATATATATATATATATATATATAATATATATATATATATATATTATATATAAATATATATAAATATATGTATATATAATATATATATATATATAATATATATATATATAATAATAATATATATATATATAGTGATATATATATATATATATGATATATATTATATATATATATATAATATTATATATTCTATATATATATATAATAATATATAATAATATATATATATATATATATATATATATATAATATAATATATATATTATATTATATATATATATATATCTATTTAATAATGATATGACGATGCTTAACAATGAATTAAAATATATAAGTTGTTTCGCATAGTTTAGAAAAAAAAAGACTTGTTACCTTTTAATGTGAAGATGCCTTGTTTTATGAAGATCGCTTCTTTTCTTGGTCTTTACATCTTTTCGTTTTGGAACCCCAAACCGAATGACCGCGGAGAAACCTTCATTCTACTAACTGCTCTTTCATCAAAGCGATCTGGACGAGATTTGCATATAACCAGGTTCTATTAATATATTTTATATTATTGTTACTATTATTATTACTCCTGGCTTTTTGCCTCCAAGTATATATATATTATTTATATATCTTATTAGAATGTATTATTATTATAATGATCTATAGTTACTTATTATATATACTATATCAATTATATATAATATAATAGCTATTATATATATATATAGTATATATATATATAATATATAAGTATATTTATATCTATATATATACATATTATATATATATATATAATAAAACTTGTTCTATGAACACTAGAATATTAAATCAACGAGCTTTAGAGGCAGTCCATTTAACTAGATTTAAATGAACTCCTGAGGGAGTCACCCTCCCCCCCCCTACACACACAAACAAGGGAGGTTAAAAGTTGCATTCAAAGGAGATTAGAATCAAGCTACATCGGACGATCTGACGGACCGGAACAATACGTCTCGTGATTCCGTGGTTCTACCGATGTTATCCACACTTTTCCAATGGAATACATGTAATGTTAAGCATAGATGTTATGACTAGGAGGATAAAAGGTAGGATAAGACTTTTCAAAAGACTTTTCGAAAGGAGAGTTCAAAAAAGCAAAGTCTATTGTAAATAATAGAGATAAAAGGAGAGTGAAGCAGCAATTCGAAGAGAAGAAAGATTTTGAAGAGAGTAAATGAGAGCGGAAGAATTGATAAAAAAAAGTCATAGACTGCAGCCATTCAAGGAAAGCTGTGTGAATAAAAACACTCCAGATGTGTGAAGCACAATCCATACCGGGGAGGGAGCACGACACCCCCATTAAGATCAAGCAGATAAGGTAGTATAAAATAGTTTCGAAGTAGCCTCAGAAATACAAACCTCTTAAAAAAAGTTATTTAGTAAGAGATATTGTGATACTTACAGCAAAGATCTCATGAAAAAGAAACACACCAGAAATATTGAGGACAAACGAAAGTATGATTTGTCTTCTTTCGTAGATGATGTTTTAGTTGTGTGAAATATTATGTCGAATTCAAAGATGAAGGAACTGAATTATACTGCGTTGAAAACACCATTTTTCTTTTCTGCAAATTAGAAATATGTGAAAGAACAACGGTTTGTTGCTCCAAGGCCACCCTCCTAACATATGTTACTTGAAATTGACTGGGACGTCTTTCGCAATGAAACCAGTAATGAAGGGCGGAGTCGTCGGCAAATGAGCGGATAGGAAATGAAGTGACAAAGAGATGGACATTAAGAAAAAGTAAAAAAAGAGTTGTAGATAGGATGGAACCCTGAGGAACACTACCATTAATAGATTTAACGAATGAACGATAGCAGTTATAAGAGTTGCTTTAGAAGGACGGAAAGAAAGTCGGAAAGGTCACAGAGAGAAGGATGCCGGTAGAGTGAATTATATATCAAAGCTTTGTGCCAGACTCCACCAAAAATCTTCAATATGTCCAACGCTACAGCAAAGATTCCCCGATATGCTGAAGAACAGAGGAGTAAGATTCATAGAAGAGAAAGAGCATCACCGCAAGAGTGCTCCTAACGAAAGCCATACTGCTGAACAGAGATAAATTACCAGATTTAAGATGCTTCCAAATCATCTTTCTAAATATAGATTTGAAAACTTTAGAAAGTCCTGAGTATATAAAGCAATCGAACGATATGTACAGTAGAGGGTTGAGATGGATCCACTTTCATGGCACAGGTTGAATGAGACTCTAACAGTTAGTAGAAAAGATGGAAATTGATAGACATTGACGAAACAGTTTACCAAGGTAGGATGTAATCTCAGAGACATGTTTTAAGTACTACAGTTGGGATACAGTCAGAGCCGCACGCCTTTTAGTGTTAAGATCAGAAAGAATAAAAGCCGCATCTTTAGTCGAAATTATAATGTTAAAGAACAAATGCACTGAGAGACGTGGAGAAGGAGGAAAAACTTCAGAATCTTCTAAAGTGGAATTAGAATTAAAGGTTCATGAACAAAGAATTCAACTTCAGTATAAGCTAGGACAGCAGTGGTACAGTCAAATAATCATGAGGAGGGAAAAGTAAAGTCAAAGTTGATATTTTATGCAATGTGCTACACAGAACTTGAGGCCAAAAAAAAAAAATTGCATTTTCTATAGAGAAAATAATTTTTAGTGTTATTTAGAATATATTTAGCATGATTCCGAATGAAATAAAAGAAGCAAGAGATTCCGGAGTTTAAAGGGACAAGCAGTTCCTGAAGGCAGCTCCCTTGCGACGAATAGCAAAAGAACAATCAGAGTTAAATAAAAGGTATATGAGCCTTAGTTGAAGGGAAAGAGAATGGAATGTACGCCTCCATGCCAGAGAAAGAGAGAGTCACTTCGGTTATGCATTGTGGGTATTCCGAGGGCCCTTCCCACTGATGTAGTAATCATTGCATAGGAAATCAATGAAGTGCAAAGTCAAGTTTGACCAGTTAGCAGCACCGAAGTATTGGTAATGTTTCTTCTTGGGTGGCGGATTTCTTTCTTGTGGAAGACTTGAAGAGATAAAATGGGTCTCAAAGATAAAGGGGTGAATGGGTAGCCCAGAAGCGGAAGGGGTTTAACAATATAAGGTGAGGTATTATATTAGTTTATGAGACATTTTTAAATATTAGTTATACTGTTAATTATTGTAAAATTTTCTTATCAGTACACGAAAATGACATCCACTTTCACCAAAAAAAAAAAAAATGTATTCAGTACAAAAAGAAAAGTAATAAATAAATAAAATAAACAATTTCTTCATCTGGAGTAATGTAAAAGCATGTAGTAGATTTTATTTCAGCTAATCAAATTAGTCCTCAAGAGTTGCAAAATAATAATTTATATATTTGAGAATTATTAAATTAAGTCCTCAAGAGATGCAAAATAATAATTTATATATTTGAGAATTATTAAATTATGTTTCGTAGATAGTTAAAGCTAACAAGCAGTTAATAAATACCTCAAGGATAATTGGCAAAGATTTAACATTTCCGGGAGGTTTGCGACTTGTATATTGAGTCGCTGTGGTTCAAAGGAGGCCGGAACCCTCTTCCTCTACCACACCACCTCATAACCCCTCTACTTCCGTATAATTTAGGCAAAATATTTTTTTTTGCATTATTTTATACGAAAAGTCACGAAAACTGCAGTAACGCATATTATATATATATATATATATATATATATATATATATATATATTAATTATATATTATATATATATATATATATTATATATATATATATATAATATATTATATATATAAGCACGAATAGGAATGCAATAAATTTATAATTAATTAAATAAGTAAATAAGTTAGTAATTTCTCTTTCTGTAACGATAGCTAGTTTTCAAGGCGGGGTTGTAAAACATTTTAAAAGTGTAACCATTTCAAGCAAATTTCGCAGATAAGCACAGACGCAGGCCTTAAAGTAAGGGAGATTAAATTCAGTCGGGAATACAAAAGATGGAGAAGAATTCCACAGCATAGGTGTGGCTGGAAAGGAGGAAGCACCACAGCGTCTGGGGTTGCTAATGTCAACACAAAATTCGTGTGCAGACACTGCTCCCCATGTGTTACAAGGGCGTCGTAAAGGTGATTGGTACACGAGTGGTCTGTTTCCTCGAGTACTTGCCGCTGTGGTTGGTTCCTAGAAGAAAAAGACAAGCCAACAATGTCGCGTCGCAAAGATAGAGAGTCAAGTGAATTGGAAAGAATACAGAACAGTTTATAAGCCTTTTGCCTTTGACTCGACGGGTAAAACTAGAGCACCCCTCCCCCCGGATATGAGAGCAGTAGTCCATGTAGGGGGATGAGACCTTGTATAGTTGGGGTAACTGAAAAGAGGAAAAAAAAGTCTCGCAGTCTAAATAGATTTCCCAGCTTCTTTGAGACAGGCCTAGCAACCATTGTGATGTGAGGTTTCCAAAACATTTTATTTTGTTTATGCTAAGGCCAAGAGACGAGAGAACCATCGAAAGAGATAAGAAAGATAGAAGGTATCTTAGAGGCACATGAATGGATAGAGGTAGATGAGCAGCTGAGAAGCTGAGAAGATCATTAATGATAAGTATTAATAGAGTAGAAGATAAGACAGAACCCTGAGGAACACTACTATTTACATGGAAGGAAGAAGAGGTCGCTCCATCAAAAACAGATGATTTTGAGCGATTTGAAAGAAAGCTAGACATAAATAAGCAGAGAAGTAGTGATGAGTGCCATACCCGGTCAAAATGCCCTAGATATGTCATGCGCCACCACACCATAACGCCAGTAAACCATAAATCTTAGGTAGGAAAGTATATCACTAGTAGACCTCGAGTACCGAAAGCCCTACTGCTGTCGGAAAGAAGGGAATGAGATTCCAGATGACCTAAGATTTGAGAGTTGAGAAAGGTTTTTAAAGATCTTAGAATACAAGTGAGAGCTATAGGTCGATAGATAGAAGGGTCAAAACGGTTACCTTTCTTTGGAATAGGCTTCCTGGATAATATGAGCGTTTTCAATATTGAGTGAAAGTTCTAGTATTGAGGCACAGAGAATATAGTTAAAAAAGGGGTGGCGCCAGCTCTGAAGCACATTCCATCAAAACTCGAGGAGGAATGTCATCCGGGCCCCTTCCCTTCCTAACGTTCATAGATTTCAGGTACCCGTTCACCCGATCAAATGTAATTACAGGTAAAAGCATGGGACACCTGAGAGGAGAAGTATTGCCAGAGTAGTCCAGGGTTGAATTAAGGGAAAACAGGAGGCCAAAGAGAATGTTTTTTTCAGTTGAAGTAATTGCAGCAAGATCAGCAGTCTGAATAAGAGGAAGAAATGCAGATTAACAGAAGTTTTTATAAATGTTATTAGCAAGAGGCCAGAAAGATATGAGAGTGGGAGAGCCAAGGAGGTCAGTGCAATTTCGTTTTATGAAAGTCCGCTTTGCTCGTCGAATAGTAAGTATCCCTGCAACGATTCCGAGCTGAAGAGTGACAGGAAAACTAGAATGTTTTCGTTCCTGATACGCATTGTCTCAAGCCTGAATGTTCCGAGAACAAGCACGATGATTTAGTTGAAGAAAGAATGAACCTGCTTATTCCATCAACGATTACAGCTCCCACCTTATCGGCAGAAGTCGAGGCGTCTTCAGAGTCAAAGAAGTTACTCCAGTTATAGTTAGCGTCGAAGCGTCGCAAATCCCCACGATGGGCCAGATTAAAGTGTCAGAAGATAAGTTTATGTTAGGATGGAGAAGTTGGAGAGAAAGTAATAAAATTAAGATATATAAGGTTGCGGTTAGATTTACCGATAGTAGTTAAGGTGGCATATTTATAGAGAGATAGACTAGTTTGTGAAACATAGGTTAAGTGTGTTCAAGAATTGATTGAGACGATCCGGAATGTTTGTAGGTTCCCTAATTAGTTGCTCCTCTTCTGGATCAGTATGAGAGGACC
>JABUQX010004659.1:32500-40000 GCA_015478945.1 Trachelipus rathkii
GACTCCCCGCCGCCTAGCGCGGTCGAACCGCATCACCCGTTCGAGATTCGGTGCACATGACCTAGCACAAGGTTTGGGTCTTTTTCCCTGACTCCTGTGGAACATCTATAATAAGAGACTCCCCACCGCCTAGCGCGGTCGAACCGCATCACCCGTTCGTGATTCGGTGCACATGACCTAGCACAAGGTTTGGGTCTTTTTCCCTGACTCCTGTGGAACATCTATAATAAGAGACTCCCCGCCGCCTAGCGCGGTCGAACCGCATCACCCGTTCGTGATTCGGTGCACATGACCTAGCACAAGGTTTGGGTCTTTTTCCCTGACTCCTGTGGAACATCTATAATAAGAGACTCCCCGCCGCCTAGCGTGGTCGAACCGCATCACCCGTTTGTGATTCGGTGCACATGACCTAGCACCAGGTTTGGGTCTTTTTCCCTGACTCCTGTGGAACATCTATAATAAGAGACTCCCGCCGCTTAGCGCGGTAAAACCGCATCACCCGTTCTTGATTCGGTGCACATGACCTAGCACCAGGTTTGGGTCTTTTTCCTTGACTCCTGTGGAACGTCTATAATAAGAGACTCCCCAACGCTTAGCGCGGTCGAACCGCATCACCCGTTCGTGATTCGGTGCACATGACCTAGCACCAGGTTTGGGTCTTTTTCCTTGACTCCTGTGGAACATCTATAATAAAAGACTCCCCGCCGCTTAGCGCGGTCGAACCGCATCACCCGTTCGTGATTCGGTGGACATGACCTAGCACCAGGTTTGGGTCTTTTTCCCTGACTCCTGTGGAACATCTATAATAAGATACTCCAAGCCGCTTAGCGCGGTGTTCTGGGAACAAACCTCATAGGGCTTGACACCCATGAGGAGTAGGAACTCCTTTGATTTGATATATCATAGAAATCCTTAATTTGCCTAGGAAATTAATGGATTTAACGATTACCGAACTCGTACCGATTAATGGACGTATTCTTTTAAATTGCACTTCGAATGTTAATGACATAATTCTCTCCACTTTCCCTGGAAGGTCTCTGTCTATCCCCAGCGATCCGTCGCCTGGCACGCCCTCGACATCCCAGGTGCCCAATCGGTCCGGGCAACCCCGAAAAGGTGCTTCCCTTCCTAGTCGTTCTCAACGTTTACTCCATATGCTGTTCCCCCTCCAGGACTGCCGGCTGATACAACATTCCAGGTGTACCACTTATTGCGATCCACCACCTCCAAAGCTCTTACTGAGCAAAGAACCATCATTCTTAGCGATGTACTTGAAAAAGCTTTAGAGTTGAAGATCCCCCAGTCACGTTAATGAGGAATGGGTCCCTTCTCGTTCAAGTTACTACCCGGAATAGAAGTTCTATCTTGTCATCCTTAACTTCTCTCAGAAACATCCCTCTTATTTACACTCCTGATGAAATAAGAAACACATCCAAAGGCAATTTTTCTCTTTAGAACAGAAAGACGAAAATATTACTGCCATTCTAAGAAATTTACAACAGAAAAGATTTCCTGTTACTAACGTTTACAAATTTTTTCCAAATCGGGACTCGTCTGATACCCCAAATCTTCGTTTACTGCTGACCTTTAACATTCCCTTTTTACCTGCTAAGGTAAAAATTGGGATTATAAGCTACAGTGTTCGTACGTTTATTCCCCGACCCAGATGTTGCTTCAAATGCCAGTGGTTTGGCCATCCCTGAAAGTACTCTATGGGACGCATGATTTGTTCGTAGTTTGTGGAGAACAATTTCACATTCCCTGTGAAAACACACCACTCTGAAAAAACTGTAGAGGACCCCACAGTGCCTCTTTCCTTAAATGCCCGTCTTACCTGTTTGAACAGGAGGTTTTGGAGTTATGTACGCAACAAAAATTAGCAGAGCAGCTCAAAGATAAATATCCTACAAGATCAAGACAATCCTGTACTACAATCGCAGCAGCCCCAGTCTCTGCATGTCAACCAACCGACACAACTCCATTCCAATAGAACTCTTTGCCCCAATCTCAGCGAGACTCAAGTAGTTACTTTGACCTGCGCTCATGTACTGCCTATTTTGCCAACTATTCAAATAGTCATAAAACAACCTTCAATCCAATCTCCGTCCAAAATGCCATCAACAGCCCTACCTCGAGTGCTAACTTTCAACTGATCAGCAATGAGACAAAGTCTGTTCATCCTCCACATAGCTTGGAGAGCATTTACTGCTGTGAAACTCTGCCCCATACACTTCCGATTAGTTCACCAAACTCACGTAAGAGGCCTGAGTCTTTGTCCCCTAATCTCTCTCCTACCATCACTCCATCTCCTGATAATGATGTTCCTAAGCAGAAACAAACGGTTAAGCACCAAGGCAAAGATTACATTCTAAAATATAAAACATTTGAATTTCTAAAGCAGAACATACCAACCCCAGATATAAAAAATGCAACTCAGAAGAGACCTCGCCATAAATCTATTCCTGAGACCAGGGCTGCGGAGCCGGAGCCGAAATTTTTTTTAGAGTCTGTAACCAGAGCCGAAATTTTAGGGGACCTGGAGCCGGCCCTGGAGCCGGAGCCGCAAAAAAAATGACGCTGCTCCGGCACAGGCAAGTATAAAATTAAGTAATATGTAAATTTTATTACTATATATATATATATACGGATAATAGAGAAATATATTTAATATTATATGTATATAGTATATATATATATATATATATATATAATTATATATATATATATATATATATATATATATATATATATATATATATATATATATATATATATATCACGCTTGGGTTCAAGTTACAAGTACTTGTATTTGTATCTTGTACTCAAGTACATTTTTTGGAGTACTTGTACTTGCAGTTCTAAAACCCAGTGTACTTGTACTTGCACCTTTTGTACTTGAAAATTTCAAAGTACTTGCAAGTACTTTTGGCATTTTTAACTTTCCAATATTTTTTTTTATCATTTCCCTACGTATTAATATTGTTATTTCTATTATCTACAACACTTTCCATTTACTGAATATAAGTATGTCATTATATATAATATATATATAATATATATATATATATATATATAATATATATATATATATATATATATATATATATATATATATATATTATATATATATATATATTATATATATATATATATATATATAATATATATATAATATATTTATATTATATATATTACAGTGTCAACCGTTCACAGGGCAAAGCCCCTATTCAAGGAGGGGATGTTGAAAGCCTCAAATTTCAAAAATTCAAACTAAAAACAGATTTGACACGGCATAATTACACGCAACATGTATAAAGTAAGAGCATACCCAGAGCCCTACAAAAAGCAGAGAACTGGTCCATCTCTCTTCCATTCTCTTACAACATGACGAAGCGTAAGCTACGCATTTCTATACTCACTCTCTCTCGAGTTGGACGCTAATATCTTCACTCTACACTCATACAACGCAAGATGGAAGAAGAATTTCCACAGAACACCATCCATGACTGAGGCTAGGAATTCTTAGAGAAAAGATATGAGCATGAGAGCAATAAAACCAGCTACCCGCTTATACTGCACGACGAGAACTAGTCCTGAATGTTATATGCATTAAACGTAATTTAGCCAGCACAGCACGTAAATTCAACTCCACATTATAAGTGTGCCTCGACCACACGAGCTCTATCACTGTCGACCACACCTCTCTAGTAACACATATTCTGGATTCGCGCAGTCTTTCAGTATTGACACAGAGCTGCGTACGCACAGAGGAGTGAGTACACGCTTACCCATCGATCGACTAACAATTTGTAAGCCACTATATCCAGCTTGTTACCCTATTTAATTGTAGAACAACTGAGGAAAAAAACCGTCGTATGCCACAATCTAATAGCAGCCAAGAAATCATAAAAAGAGGATACAAGGTTAAGAGTGCTCACACTACGAACGTGAAGTTTACCCAAAGTGACACATTGTGTTCTTACCTCAAATAGTGACTTAATTTTTTGTTCGCGCGCCTACCATTTGACCCTCTATCGACTTCGCCATAACTCACAGGTCTTTGTTCATCTCGCAATCAGTCACTCAAAAGACCAGGCTCTTGTGTGTGGAAAACAAATGAACACCACCCAAACTCATATCGTTCAAACTACAAGACAAAATAAAAACATAAATATGGCATCCCCCCCTACCCTAGTTTCCCCCCACGTTCCCCTATCCCTCACAAACTAACTCTATGTAGTAAGACTAGAATACGAGTTAACTTAATTAACAGCTCTTCTCTTAATCCTTCGAACTATACTATAACCAGGTCGCGTGGAGTAATAGCCACACCCGCTTTGTGAGAGTTGCACAAACTGGTCATAAGTTACACAGTCCACTCGTAGGCAGGAATGCGTAAAAAGACATCTCTCGCAGTCTAAAAACAAAGAACACAGTTTCTTCTAGTAGGCCTTGCAAATTATATGTAAACTCCACTAGATGATTGCGATGTCGGGGAGGTTTTATCTACGACTATAGACTATTTATCTTTTATATGTTGTCTTTATATATGAAAGTTATGAGAAATCGCCAATGGATAGATTCACTTGCGAGATTTACCAATTTTTGCGCTTCTACACACTGTTATCAGCACACATGACACATGTATAGAATGATATACTCCTCTCTCAGCATAACTGAGACAGAGATAGGAAAAGAATTCCAAGAGAAAAGTAGCTGTCTTAGATGAGTAGGGGACCTTTCTTTAGCTTGAGTGAGAGAAGCCTTCATGCACGAGTGTCACCTATTTTCCAAACGAATCTAATACTTCATTTACACACAGGCCGTTCAAAGGTTACCGCCACAGTTTCTCTCCACCCGGAATTTCTTCCCAATCCAGCAAGAGAATATGAACTGCCGGAAAGAATTACACCACACGAAGAGTGTAATTCTTATTCACACCTTGCAGTTTAACATAGATCCAAAGTGAGTTCACGCAACATAAGAAACTGCAAGTTCGCACATTGAATATGCAAAGGGTCGATGTACACATCTGGCATATATAGAGATGGTCGCTAACTGAGGAGCTGATGTGCAGGTGACTGTTAAATATAGATCTCTATTTTAATTCACAGAAACCAGTAGTAATTACCCAGAGAGAGGTTGCATGATTTACCAGAGTAAGTTTTCCAAAGTCTCTACGATAACTCTTCACTGAGCTGATATCTATCACTTTACACTCATTGAATCAGAATTTTTATGTCGCGCGTTAAGATAGAAACGGTAGTCCACGCTCCTCTCATAGTACTTCCTTTTTTTCATCATTAATATTTTTCTATACAACAACCTTATACTACCCTCTGAGTAGCATTTTTGAGCTCGAAATTTTTAGATATAAGCACACGAGCCAACGATCCAAATAAGTAATGCAGCATCAACTTTTTCTATATTTAAGAGAACGAACTTGCAGTACAGAGCTTTATCAGTAATCCAAAGGAGGCCACCGGCCAGCTTGGAATGAGCATTTAGTTGCCAGACCTTATAGCTTCCTTCTTTAGGCACATCCACATACTTTTAACTTCACTCATTCTAGTCAAACGTCATTGCAGATTTTCCCAGAAAAGACATACTCCTCACCGCATTGCCCACCACTATATAACTGGCCACGGCTTACATATTGTTAGACAAACACATCGCTATACTGGACTTGAACTTCCATGTGGCCAACTACAACTATCTGTAAGCACTCAACCAAATTCCCTCACCACGTATAGAGAATTTTACTACCTTAAGCGACAGGGGGCACAAAATCCACCATAGCATCTGTAGGCAACAGAGGTCACACAGGATCAGAATATCAACGCGTCCTCTTCTCCTTTCCCTTCTATTTCTTTCCTCTCACTCCATACACACAGACATTTTAATACACCGCGGTACCGCGCGGGCGACGCCCATTCCTGTGGATCCTTGTTTCAGTCCCACAAGCCAAATCAAATTTCGCTCTTCTGAAATACAGAGTCCAGGTCGGAAAGGGAAACATAAACGTCCCTGCTCCTTTATGATTTCTCTTTTATCGCGTATACACGCATTTATTATTCCATCTCATTACAAAGTAGACATACTTACCAGATGTCCACGCCAACCGAAGTCTCATCCATATTTCCAGCAACAGAAGATACAAAAAGGCGATCGTCATGACACGCCATCTCCTAGGGTAAAATACGAGGTCCCCCATCAAACTTACCCTATTTGCGTTTCCCCTTCTTAGTGTGTGTGTAGTGTGTGTTTGTGTGGCTCCTGTCGTGTTTGTGTGTCTTGTGTGTTGTGCGTGTTTATGTGTGTGTTGCAATATTTGTCGAAGACTTATCTTAATGTCACAACCATAAGGTTAAGTAGAAGATCCGATTAAGAAGCCTGTTTGCAGAACATAGATGGCCGAAATTTCGTAAAGCACGAAAAGTTTAAGGAGGACTCCGAATGACCGCAGATTTCATAGTACAATTACGGATCTAAGCAATGAGAGTTGAGAAGAGTTTCAAAAGATCTTTAGATAGAATACAAGTAGAGGCTATAGGGCCGATAAAGTAGAACCGTTGTTAAAGGTGTGTAAGTGGAGAAATAGTTAGGCTTGGGAACAATAGACAAAGTAGCGGGGATCTGTGTTTCTTTCATAGCACGACTTCGTTATCTCATTTTTCCTATTGTTGTCTTTGAGGTTTTGTTTGTTTTGATTTTTTATTGTTGTTTTGTCGTGTTTGCAATAAAATGTACTTCAATCTGGCATAGGGCGGTATTTAGTCTGGGGTAAAAAACGATCAAAAGGACATTTTACTCCCGGTAAAAGAGCCAAGCAAAATAGGGGCAACGTGGCGTGAAAAAAAAAAACTAAATCTTTGAAGGTCCGGTCAGAAAACAGCCACCCTCTAGAAGCTTCGTTTAAGCAGGAGAGTAACTTGAATCTTGTTTCCCCAAATAAAATCACACGAATAGAACAAAATATTACGCCGAGGACGCGATAATATGTTTGGCCGAGACGGAGACACTTGGAATCAGGCTTGAGTTGGCGGTATTTTTACGAGATTAAGAGACTAAAATGTTTATAAAATGTGAATTTGTGTTGGAAGATGTATAAGTGTCGGAGACCGAACGTAGGAGAAAGAATTTGAAGGGGAAAACTGTTTATTGAAGGAATGGCAAGAAATTAATAAAATCGTTCGTAATTTTTGCTTGCTCGAATAATTTAAAAACATATCTAAAAGAATCCCATGCGCTTTCGATTAAGAGAGCGGTTAAAAGACGACTTCATGATATATCGAGGCAGACCTCTTGTTCTATAAGTAGCGTAAGCTTAATTTACTCCTTCTAATACTAGCTAGTTGGTTTCTTTCAAAGTGAAAAGGTAACAATACAAGCCATCGACATTAGATTGGTTTGGTAAGTGATGGAAAATTAAATAAGAGAGGTTTAGTCAATTAAATGAAAAGTAGAAAGAGGGAGAGTTTATCATGACCAAAAGCAGAG
>JABUQX010004659.1:45000-46693 GCA_015478945.1 Trachelipus rathkii
ACACACACTAAAGAAACAATGGTAGTTTGATTGGGGACCTTATACCCTAGGAATGCTTATGCATGCCTTGTATCTTCTGTGGAATTATATGAATCGTCTGGTTACATGGAATGTTAGAGGAATAAATGGTGAGGAGAAGAGAAAAGAGGCGATGGATGTATTTAGAAAGGGTAAATTTGATTTGCTTGCTGGGACTGAAACAAGGATCACAGGAAGTGGGGTAAAATGTGTGTGTGATGGAGTGGAGAGAAAATAGAAGGGAAGAGAAGGAGTTGATATTCTGATGTGTGACCTGAGCTATTGTGGATTTTGTTTGTGTGAGTAAGAATTTTAATGGTTATGTTTAAATTTGAGAAGGTCAAGGTTAGTGGTTCTAACATATAGTCCATATGAGGGTGATGGTGAGGAGTATGATACTTTCTGGGAAAATCTGAATGACGTTTTGACTAGAATGAGTGAAGTTAAAAGTATGTGGATGTGCTAAGAAGGAAGTAAGAATGGCATAATGAAGTGGTTGGACGAAGAGTTGTGCAGCGATTAAATAAAAAAAAGTGAATGTGATGAATGTGCTGAAACCCAATAATGAACTCAAAAGAAAGGTGTATGAAATATATGAAGAAAAAAGGAAGACTAACAAACTGCCTACGTAGGAGGAAAAGGAAGGTAAATGAACAGTTTGAAAAGACGAAAATTGGAACTTACATGGGAATAGGAAAGCTCTTTGGAGGGTAGAAGATTTGAAGAAGCAAGGGGATCTTTGAATAATGAATAGTTGCGCTTGTGAATGATGGAATGATGCAAGAGAATGTGGAGGGAACTTCGAAATCTGCGTAACATTGGCATTAATGAAGAGGTAGATGGTGAATGTGTGAGGGTTTCATAGTGAAGAAGAAATAGGTATTTTGGGATGTGGTAATTAGTAGAGGGGATGAGATTATAGGTAGAGTGAGAAAGTTGAAGAATGGTAAATCCGCAGTATAGATCTAAATACTTCCTTAGCTTAGTAAGTAGATCTATACATGCGGGATTAGTGAATAATTAAGAATGGAGGCTAGATTTTGATGATTGACTGGATATGAAGTTGTGCAAAAAGCGTTTATAGAGGGTATACTTCCGAGGGATTAGAGAGAGCTGTATAGTACTCTTATATTAAGGGTAAGGGAGATAGGGGAAACTGTAGGAAATATAGAGGAATTAGTTTTTTGAGTGCTGTAGGGAAGATATATTTTGGCATTTTTGTTCGAAAGAGTGTTTTGGAGTGGACTGATTGGCGAAGAAACAAAGTGTATTTAGGAGTATAGAGGTCAGTGTTAGGCAATTTTCACATTGGGACAAATGATTGGGAAAAATTAAGAGAGAAGAAGAATAAATGCATTTAATTTATAGACTTGCAACAGGCTTAATGCCAGGATTATAGGAACCACTATGTCTCTAAATTGTTAAGTGGAATTAAGGGCGTTGGTGTGGCGGGTGCATTCGTGGGGAATCAAAAGTATGTTGTGCGACAGTGAGTGTGGTGTGAGAATATGTATGGAGTTGAAGTGTGATATATTGTGTAAAAGGAGGGTTGCGAGATTAAGGGTTAAAAATAAATATTAAAGTTGAGGGAGTAAAGCGGGATTGTGTTTTTTGTTGGTGCTCTCCCCTATGTGCTATTTAATTGTTAAAATTGTGGAATGGGTGATTGAACGTA
>JABUQX010004660.1:0-7500 GCA_015478945.1 Trachelipus rathkii
ACTCATCCAAGTTATAGATTGATCAGAGAACATCGGATTATCTCCTTCAGGAACCGGGACAAATCTGTAAAATAAGTTTTAAGCTCCTCCGGCCCACAACCTGTCATGAAACATGACAGGTCGTTGAACTGGAGAACTGATCATATATATATATATATATATATTATATTATATATATATATATATATATAATTCTATATATAAATATATATTATATATATATTATATGTACATAGGTACCTATATATCATTCAGCTCATATATTATATATATATATCTTCAGTTTGGTGAGGTATGCGGTTTTCGATGACTCTATACATAATAATTATATGCATTTTGTTTGATAAATATATACTATACAGTATATATTTATACTTTATACGTATTTAACCATTTTTGGTTAAATAACGTGAGGAATTCTAGTACACAAGACTTTTTTGATTTTTAGTTTATAGTTTTAATTTTTAGTCTGCAAGCATACACGAAGAATCCAGACACACAAAGATCAACTATACAAGAATCATTTATACTAGGAGGGTTTTTCGTCTTATAAGTTAAAAGTTTTTGACGATCAGGCACACTAGAAAGCATACATTCAAAACAGCTTCGATAGATGAAGATGTTATAGAACAATAGTTCAGAAGGAAGTTTACTTAAGAGATTAAGAAAGATAGGAATAAGAGTTTTTTTTTTTCAGATAACTTATCAGAACTATGTACTGATAAGTTTGATTGGCCAAGTAATTTAAAATTTACGGTCCAGTCAGTAAGGGAACGACAGAAGTTTCATTTTCTAAACAAATGAAGCAAAGCCAACTTTTATTCTCCAGGCTTATTTACTTCGTATCAGGACACAAGTGTGTCATTTTATAACCCCGAGACAAGGTTATAAAAGACTGGTCCTTCTTCAATAAGGTACATACTCCAATGGAGTCGACATGAAGTTTATTCACTACTAGAAGTAACTAGCAGATAGTTATAGTGAACCCCGGCTAAACATTTTAAATAACAGGGTTCACCACCACCCGTTATTTCCATATATTAAAGGTTTATTATGGGCATAATATATGTGAACGTTAACTTTAAAGACATCCGTAAAAGCAGTAATAACTTCTGGTATTGGCAATTGACCCGGAAGTTTTAATAATCGGAGTCTTTTTTGAACCAACTGACCTTGAAGTTTATATTTTACAGGATGCTTTTGTAACTCGTCGATAAGAACATCTCTTACCTCTAAATGTCTCTCGACCGATCCATATAAGTAAAGAGAAAAACATTTATATAACGAGTCTCCTCCTCCGCTGATTTCTATCGGAAAGAACCCAGGAGGAATGAAATCCAAAGAAGTATTTTCGGCGGGTTCTTCTATATTATCATTTACGGGAGATCGGGAGAGAGCATCGGCAACTATATTTTTAGGGCCCGATATATGACGTATGTCAAAGTCATATTCATAGAGCTCTTCCATAGTTCTAGCTAACCTCCATCAACCAGACTCATATTTTGTAAATAGATGAGTGGCATATGGTCGGTATATATAATGAATTTTATACCACGGAGGAAAGGTCTAAGGGATTTGACAGCCCAACGCAAAGCAGTTAGTTCTTTATCAATCACTCCATAATTTCTCTGAGCCCCATTGAAGGTCATAGAAATAAAAGCAATTGGTTTGCGTTCTCCGTCTTGGATTTGAGAAAGGCAAGCACCAGCCCCGAGGTCTGAAGCATCTACATGTAGCTCCATGGGAAAAACCTTGGACTACGGTTTCGTTGCGTACTCCATTCTTGTAAAAGATGATGTAAAGCAGTAAGTCAATAGAAACATAGCTGCCATGAGATTGGTGTAGTGGGTGCTATCGGGGGGGAGGGGCTGACTACTGATTTACTGACCTTTATTGCTTTAAGGTTATGTAAAAATATATGTTTTTTAATAAAATTTCATAAATTTTTAGTAAAAGTTATTTTAAAACTTGATAGTTATAAAATTTATAAACAAAAGTATTAACAGTTAATATTAAATTCTTGTTCAAAAATAATGATTGATTTATTATAAAAGTTTTCGATTTGAATAATTTTTTTTTTTTAAAGTTTATAATTTGAATGAGTAATATACATGTACGTGTTTAATTAAACATAAAATGTTTTCATAAATTATACGTTATATGTGGAGTTAATCTGCGTGTGTAAGTAAATCTGTGTGTGAGTGTAAGTAATCTGTGTGAGTGTAAGAATCTGCGTGTGTAAGTAAATCCTGTGTGTGTGTATAACGTTAATGTAAGTATCTTTATGGGGTAATGTAAGTGTCATAGTGAATGTGTGTATAAGTGTCATAGTGAATGTGTGGATAAGTGTATGTGTGTGTGGTGTGTGTGTGTGTGTGTGTGTGTGTGTGTATGTGTGTGTGTTGTGTGGTGTGTGTGGTGTGTGTGTGTGTGGGCGCTGTGTGTGTGTGTCTGTGGTGACAGCGTGTGTACTAAGTTGTAAATGTACAAGTGTCTATGGTAAATGTACAGTGGCATAGTGATGTGTGTATTAAGTGTCATACGTGATGTGTGTATACAGTGTCAATAGTGAATGTGTGTTCTAAATAATAATAACACTAGGCATGAAGTAAATAACAATAATATAATAATATAAAAATAAAATAATAAAAATAATAATAAAAATAAAATAATAAATAATAAAATAATAATAAAATAAATAAAATAATAAAAACATAATAAAGTAATTAAAAAAAATTAAAAAACTAATGCTTAATAATATATCAGTTAAGAACAGTAAAAAGCAGAAAGTAAAACAGTAAAGCAGAAAGTAAAAAGCAGTAAAGCAGAAAGCTAAAGCAGTAAAGCAGAAAGTTAAAGCCGTAAAACTAAAGCAGTAAAGCAGTAAACAAAAGCATTTACTCATCCCCCCATTGGTGTTAGGTCCACCTTATTGATTTACTGATCTTCTGTTTAGGGTATGTATGTTAACTAATATATAGTTAAAGCAGTAAAACATATGAGTTAACGCAGTAACAATGAGTTAAAAGCAGTACAGCGTAAAACCAAAGCATCTCAACCCTATGTTGCCAGGTCACACCTCTATTGATTTACTGATTTACTGCTTTAAGGTATGTAATGTTAATAAATATATGAGTTAAAGCCGTAAAACATATGAGTTAAAGCAGTAAAACATGAGAGTTAAAGCAGTAAAACATGAGTTAAAGCAGTCACAAAAGCATACTAATACCTTAGGTGTTAGGGTCCACTCTAATTGATTTACTGATTTACAACTTTAGGTATGTAATGTTAATGTTTTTTAATAAAATTTCGTACAATGTATAAAAAGTAACTACAAATGATTATATATCAGACACTCTGATTTTTTTCTTCTTAATACAATTTTTTAAAATTTATATTAAAAAGTATTAAGTAAAGTATTAAGTAAAAAATAATGGTTAATAAATATATGTGTTCAAATAATAGGTCTGTAATGAGTTACAGTTTTAGGTTCGCGAATGCTTTTTAATCAAAAATGTTTAGGTATGAATCAAAATGAATGACTCATCAGTATATTTGAAAAGAACTTCTTTGAAATGTTTAAGTATGAAATAAAATGAATTACTTATAGTATATCTATATATCTTTCATTCGTGCGGGAATATTGCGCCCTGCCGGCGCACGCGGCCCGGCGGCGAACATTGCGAAGACGGCTCTGGGCCGCGCGGCGGAACGCGGGATACGCGGCGGGCGGGGAGCGGCGGCATCGCGCCGAGCGGGTGCGGGCTGGTTGTTTGCGCGGAGGCGCATGCGGCGCTGGCTGCTCCATTAATGACCTAGGAAGATCATTAATATTAACTCTGTTCTATGTTGTGCGTAGAGATGACCATCAAAGGATGATTCATCAATAGATGAATCATCATATGATGGGTATCAAAGATGACGTCAATCAAAAGATGAATCATCCAATATAGGATGGCATCAAAGATGAACGTATCAAAGATGAGTCATCCATGCTTGAGGCATTTATGCTGGGGCATCAAAAGTTGAGACATCAAAGTTGAAGGCTATTCTCATGCTGAGGCATCAAAGTTGGGGGCATCAAAGTTGAGGCATCACAAGTTGAGAACCATCAAACGTTGAGCGCTCAATGCGAGGCTTTATGCTGGGCATCCAAGTTGAGGCATCAAAGTTGAGCATCAAAGTTGAGGCATCAAATATGCGAGTGTGTGAGTGTAAGTGTAAGTGTTTCTGTGTGTGTGGGTGGTGATGCTAGTGTATATGGTTTAATGTAAGTGTCATAGTGTGTATAAGTGTCCATAGTGAATGTGTGTATAAGTGTCGTAGTGTGTGTGTGTCATACGTTTAGAAAAACTAACTCATAGTAGGCAGCATCCTAGCAACTTGTAATATACACCAATCGAATCTCCATACCTTATAACCTAGGGGTAGACACCATATTAGGGCTATTCTATGCTCAGGGGAGGCTAGAAAAGGCTTGAAAAAGTGGCACTCAGTTGGCACTATGTGGCACTCAGTTGGCGCTATGTGGCACTCACCTTGGCACTCACATTGGCACTCACTCTGGGCACTTCATTGGCATCCATATGGCCACTCACTTGGCACTCGCCTGGACTCACCTGGCACTCATAGAATAATCATAGAACACTAACTAAGAACATTCCTAGGTACTTCTTACGGTGATTGGGCACCATCAAAGCCATCAAGTTATCGTGGGTCAAAATTGACCCTGGTATAATACTGGCAAGGTAAAGGCCGAAATATCATGGTCAACAAGGTTAAGACATCAAAAAAGGGCTAATCCCTAAAGGAGGACAAAAATTACGTGGGTTCAAATATGCACCATGGTATATTGGCAAAGGTTAACTGCCGAAATATCATGGTCAAACAAGGTAAAGACACCAAAAAAATAGGGCTAAGCACCTAAAGGATGCCAAAATTACCGTGGGCCAAAAATGCACCCATGGATATGGCAAGCGTCTAAGGGCGAAATCTATCATGGTCAACACAAGGTAAGCACATCAAAAATAGGGCTAAGCGCTAAAGGAGATCAAAATTACCTGTGGGCAAATTGACCCATGGAAGAACCAAAGGGTAGTCAAAAATTACCGTGGCACAAAATGACCCATGGAAGAACCCAAAGGGTAGTCAAAAATACGTGGGCCAAAATTGACCATCGGAAAGACCAACAGGGTAGCCAAAAATTAACTGGGCCAAAAAATGACCCAGCGGAAGATCAAAGGGTAGCCAAAATTACCGTGGGCAAAATTGACCCATGGTCGAAAAAATTAGGGGGGCGTAAAATAGGGGGCAATACGTACAACGGTTGCTGACGCAACCGTTTGGCGCAACTTCTTAGAAGGCTTGCCAAAAATTAGGGTTCCAAAAATTAGGGTTCGCAAAAAATTTGGGCTTTCTCAAACATTGGGTCTCAAAAATTTTACTTCCTGAACGATTAGATAACTTATAATGAGCTCTTCTTCAAAAAATTAGGGTTCTCAAAAATCGACTTCCCCTAAAAGGACAAGGGTAGGTAAAAATTTGGGCCAAAATTGACCCATGGAAGACCAAAGGGTTGGTCGAAAAAAAGGTCAAGGCCCAAAAAGGTCAAGGTCAGGTAAAAATTCGAGCTCAAAAAAGGTCGCGGTCAGGAAAGCGTCAAAAAGGTCGCGTCATCTTACGTCAAAATGGCCGTTACTACTGTGGTTGACTCCAGGAGCGAAAATCAATAATTAATGTATCGTTATTTTAATAATTTTAGGATAAATACATTAAATTTTTGGGTAAACTAACCTAACCTAACTTACCTAACCTAACCAAACTTAAACCTAAATTAACCTAACCTAATATTAACGGAGTCAACCACTTTTATATATATATATCATATATTATATATATATATTATAATGTATTATATATATATATATATATATATATATATAATATATATATATATATATATATATATTATATATATATATATATATATATATATATAATATCTATATATATATATATATATATATATATATATATTCTATATATATATATATCTATATATATATATTAATATATATATATTATATATATATATATATATTAATATATATATATTATAATTATATATTATATATATATATATATATATATATATATATATATATATATAATATATACTATATAATATATATATTATACTCAGTGCGCCGGCTCGTCCTAAAAATATTGGTAGTTGGCGCATTTTGCATTTTAAATCACACACACACACAATATATATTATAATATTTATATATATATATATATATATAATATCATATATATATTAATATAATATATATATATATATCATATATATATATATTATTTATATAATATATGGTTGTGTGTGTGTGTGTGTGTGTGTGTGTGTGTGTGTGCGTTAGTGTGCCGTGCGTGCGCGAGTCGTGCGTGCGTTGCGTGCGTCCGGCGTGCTTGCGTGCGTGTGTGTGTGTGTGTGTGTGTGTGTGTGTGTGTGCGTGGTGTGTGTGTGTGTGTGCGCGTGTGGTGTCAATTTCCTCCGCTGATGATGACCGTAAAGGCATTAATCTAGAAAATTAAAAAATCTTTCACATAATTTTAAAAAAGTTTGGTACTTTCCTTTACATTCTTATTTAAAAAGAAGTCCGCTCTTCTAATCATTTGATTGGAGCAAAATTTTATAATCACTTATTATTACAATCTTGTATGCCCATATAAAGTCTTTGCTCGATCGAAAGCATGCTAAGGCGGAAACGTCTTCTTGCCTCATGGTGTTTCTAAGAAAGGTTTTAATCCTTTTTAAATAAGAAAAACAGCGCTCTGCTTTGGACGTTGTCATCGGAATGGTTATTAAAACTTTATAGTTTCACACTTTTACTAAAAGTGGCTTCCAAGTGATTTTCTGTAATGAAATCCAATAAAGCTATGGCTCCAGACATAGAACGAAATTCTTCTAGGCTATAAATTACAGATAGTTCTGTTTTAAGTTTCTTTATGTCAATGCAAAGTGTACACTTTTACAGGTTTCACTCTTACATTTTTCTCAGGAAGAATAAGTGCAACATTAATTCTGAGAATCGTAACATCTATCTTTTAATCTGACAATAAATTGAGCAGATGATTGATATGAGAGATTTGGCAGGGAGTGTAAAAAGTAGTGGTTATGAAAGTAAACGTAGATAACGTGCAGGTTATGGGTTGTGACTTGGAGTGAAGACAGTCCTCGTGGCGAGGTTACTGTTGGATGGTGAGCAATGGAACCAAGTGTTGAGTTTAAATATTTAGGATATATTTGGGATGAAAAGGGAACTGATGATGGAAACGTGTAGTAAGCAAGTTGTGAAATGGTTAGGAAAGAGTAGGCTCGGCTATAATCTTGAGCTGTAAAGGACTAATTGTTGAAGTGCGCTATAGGGTTACTTGCATTAAGGTATGTTGGTTACACCTGTGTTATGTCAGGCCAGTGAAACTATGGTCCGGATA
>JABUQX010004660.1:12500-34128 GCA_015478945.1 Trachelipus rathkii
CAACTATCTTTGAAACATCAACAAACCTAAATTGACGTAATCACTTTAAATCGACCATTCGAATCTTAAAATTCTTCGACCTTATCTACAAGAAAGACGGAAGAGTAGTATCACCGTCGGTACACTTTTGATCCAGCGTACTTCTTCCGCCTAATAAATTAAGTGGCGCCGAACAGGGACTTGCTGTTTGAGTTCTGGCGCTTTGCGCTGCAACTAGGATTGTGCCTCTCGCTCACCATGTCATATTATCTTTTGAAAATCAATCGATCTTTCAGTTCTTTTTCAAAGAAATATCTTTTGTTTTGTTTATATGGAGCAGATTCGAGAGTTACGTTAGTAATCAACTCCGAATAATACTTTGAAATTCTTCTTTCTGAAACTTATCAAAAAGAAATGTCAGACAAAAAATCACCAAAAGACTTGATAACCAAGCACAGTGCTGATACAGAGGATTTGGATTTGATCCATCCTTGCTTGCTGTTTGCTTTAGATCCATCGTTTAGACCTAGATCTGCGTGTTGATCATCATCAAGATAATGTAGGAATGAATGTAGGAATGAATGTGGAAAATAAAGACAGGGTAGCTGTTGCCAACTCTGATATACCCTTAGTTACCAAATCTGACTTATCTTTAGCTCCCAACTCTGACAAACCTTTCACTGAGCCTGAAATGAGTACCTTATTAACTAAACTCCATAAACAGGTGTTAAGTGAAAGGAAAGAGGCTAATGTAAATTCGGTCAGTAATGCTGAACACAGAACGTTCCATGATCAAGGTCAAGGTATTCCACCTAAATTCGATTCCCATTATGTGCATATGCCTAAAAATACCACTTCTTTCTATGATCGTGAGTATAACCTTTTCCTTAGTTTTTCCAATCTCAACCACGATCACACGCTTTTCTACTAATCCCAACCAGTTATGTAGAAGATCTAGAAATCAAATTCATTTACATCCTAACATAACTAATCTAAACTTATCCTAATCCTAACCTATTCCTTCCTACATCTTATTCCTAATCCTAATCTTATGCCTACTCATAATTTTCTTCCTAAACCTCAACTTCTTCCTAATCCCAATCTTCGTCATGATTCTATACCCCCAGTAAATCACTTCACCCAACCTAATTCTCTCTTTAGAACTCCCGATATGGGCAGAGACAATAGAGATTCTCTATCCCCTATCAATAGAGGAGAGGCTGACTTTTCTGGAAAGTATAATAAATTACTACAGCCTCAACGAGAACAAATTTCCTTAAATCAATATCCGGAGCACCAGATGTTTTTGACTGATTCTCAGTCGCATTCTGGTTGTATTCCACAAGGATATTCCCAACGACTGCCTATGCGTCGTATTCCTGACGATGATGAACCTTCAATGTATTCAGGACCACACATGAAAAAGAGACTTGACATGCTGGAGGAAGCCATTGTGCTTCTTACTCAGTTACTCAAGAACTCTCAGAAGCTTAAGGTCGTGGATCCTGGAAAGTTCAAATATGAATCGGAACAAGATCTCTTAGTCTACCTGGCTGATTTTGAGGCTTATTGTAGTTTACACTACCCTAATGCCCATCACCAATGGTTAAGACTGCTTGGCCGACAGCTAGAAGGCAAATTTTTGAATATATACCGAGAGATCATCAAAGACAACCGTGAATACTTCTCTGTACGGGATAATCTTGTGTGTTGGTATCGTGATGAGGAACGAAAGAAGAAAGAATACAGAATACAGAAGTATCATGCTCACCGATACCCTAATGAGAGCATCAAAATGTTTGCACTTCGGTTAGAGCGCCTAGCTAGTCAGGCATATCCTGGATACGATATGAGAGATCATGATTCCCTTAGAATAGCTTTTCTCTGTAGTTTACCTCCATATATTGAAACATTCGTCCGTCAATATATTAAAATGATGGAGTTGGACGGGTATAGTAGAGCTTCCTGGGAAAATATAGTGAATTTTGCGGACTCTTTAGATAGCGAGAATATCGCTTTCCCGAATTCCATTTCCCAAACTAATCCACTTGAGATCGACAAATCAACTTATGCCCAAAAGACCGCGATGAAAGTGAACCTAGACGAATCTTTGGAATCCGTTATCCGGATAAATACTGCACTACCCGGATGGACTGAGGTTTTACATCAAAACGTCGAACAACGAAAACCTAAATCCAACAATAATCATCGGCCGGCTCCTAAGAAGAAAAGTAGTCCGCAAGAACGAAATAATGGTAGTAGATACTATCGTGACTCCACCAATAGTTCCAAGAACCATGATGGTACCGTTCGTCCTGACCATAATTCAAATTCTCGTCCTAAGGCTGATGAAAGGAGAAAGGTTTTGTGTAACTACTGCGAAAAAACAGGTCACTCCATGGAAGAGTGTTACAAATATCTGGGAGTATGCAGTTATTGCAAAAAGAAAGGTCACATCAGGGCCAATTGTCGATCTAGGAAGTCTCCTTCCCCTTCCCCGAATATTAGAAAAGTAGTCTGTCCCTTCTGCGGTGGTCCTCACGCTGGGATGAGGTGTTCCCTTAGTGCTCCTCCCCAGTCCCATAATCATGACCACGAGCCTTCTTCCCTTAGAACTGTTCCCTTTGAAAAAGTATATTCCCGGTCGTATTCTTCAAATCAATCGACCAATCACAGGCCTCCATCGTCCAAGCAAGTGGAACCATCCCTACCTGCAAGTAAAAATTTAAACCCTTGCGTTAATGATGAGGTGCGATATGATCCCCCTTTAAACTCCTGGTCTCCCCGGACTTGAGTCCTCTGGTGGAGAATAACCCTTTAATCGACTCAGTCAATGATGATGGAGGCACAGAAAATCTTAAAACTTCTAAAATTATTCCCGAGAAATCTTCCGAAAGACCTCCCTTAGAAATGAACAAACCCTTAGAAAATCCCTTACGGACGATGGTAGTCCATTGTACTCCTTTCAAGGAGGACCCTCTGATTGTTTCAGTCGCTTTGGTTCCCAACAGCTCTGGTTTCTACGGTTGTATGGTAGACAGTGGGGCTGGAATTAGTTTAATTAGCACTGAAATAACCGAGGCGTACATGATGAACTTGCCCTTACGGCCCTCTGTAGATATAAAAGTTAATGCCATCAGTGGTCTGGTCCGAGAACATTCAGTACCTATTGACTTCTATACTGAATGTAACTTGCACTTCCCTGACAGTGATTATGTATCTAAACCCGTCATTTTGTTGGTAGTTCCCCAGGAATTTATGCCAGCTCCGCTAGTTTTAGGGGCTGTCGCTTTAAAAGAAAATGACCTTCTCCCAGACTTAACTACGCGGGAATTAGTACATAGATCTAATGATTGTATAGAATCCGTAGCTAAGGATGAGAGTCTAAACATCCCCTTTTATAAATGCGTCACGGTTAATTCCATAAATGTTCCCCCGTTTTCCTGTCAGATGGTGGATGTAAGTTGTCCTTCATCTGAAATCTCTGCCTTGGTAGGTTTTCAATCAGAGCCAATGGGATCCGTTGTACCAATTCCTGGTGTATTGGATTTGCGAGATTCGTGTAGAATCGCTCTATTTAATCCTTCCGATACACCTCATTATGTTAGGAAGGGTACTGTAGTAGGTAGCTTGTGTTCTTTGGAAGAAGAAGATATTCTTCAAATTAATACTAGGCCAGTAGAGGCGAATTCCGAAATCAACTTTAAAGCAGACGTATGGTCCCCCACTAAGTTGGAGGAGGAGTTTTGCTTTGCGGATATTCCTATCTCTGACCTCGAAAAGAAACGATTAATCGCAGTGTTATTAAAACATAAATCGGCTCTCAGTTTCGGTGACCACGACGTTGGAGTGGCTACTAATATCACACACAATATCGAGGTAGAAACTGGTCGACCTGTGAGATTACCAGTACGTCGTTTCCAGGGTCCCTTGGCTCAAGAAATAGAAAAACAATGTCATGAACTGTTGGAGCAGGATATTATTAGACCTAGTAAATCCCCTTATTCGGCTCCTGTGGTTCCTGTCCGAAAACCTGACGGTAAGTTGCGTTTATGTATAGACTACCGGAAATTAAATAGTGTTACTGATTCATTCCCCTTACCTAACCTAATAGATATGATTTATAATATGTATGGTAATAAATATTTTACAACCATTGATCTGGTCCGTGGTTATTATCAGGTGGCCATGGAACCCGAAAGTGTTGAAAAAACTGCTTTTTCCACTCCATTTGCCCAGTATGAGTATTTAAGAATGCCCTTTGGTGTAAAAAATGGTCCAGCAACATTTCAACGTGGAATGATGCTGGCGTTAGAGGAATTACCATGGTCCAAGGTTATGATATACTTAGATGATATTATTATCCTCAGTCAAAACATAGAGGATCATCTAGCTACCTTGGATCGTGTCCTTGCTGCATTAGAGAAAAATGGGTATAAACTTAAACCCAGTAAAACCAGGCTTTGCCGTACTGAGGTGGAGTTCTTGGGTCACCAAATATCACAGACTGGTATACTTCCCCTTCAGAAAAATCTCAAAGGGGCGTTAGAATTTCCCGTCCCGACTTCGGTAAAACAATTACGCCAGTTTCTGGGAATGGTAAATTTTTATAGGCGACATATTCCCAACTGTTCTCAAATCAGTAAGCCTTTATCATGCCAGACTGGTGGTAGATCCATTAAATGGACGCCGGAGTGTCAGCAGGCCTTTGATCAACTTAAGGAGGCCTTAGTAAATCCCACATTGTTAGGGTTCCCCGATTATAGTCCAGAGGTTTCTCCCATGGAGCTACATGTAGATGCTTCAGACCTCGGGGCTGGTGCTTGCCTTTCTCAAATCCAAGACGGAGAACGCAAACCAATTGCTTTTATTTCTATGACCTTCAATGGGGCTCAGAGAAATTATGGAGTGATTGATAAAGAACTAACTGCTTTGCGTTGGGCTGTCAAATCCCTTAGACCTTTCCTCCGTGGTATAAAATTCATTATATATACCGACCATATGCCACTCATCTATTTACAAAATATGAGTCTGGTTGATGGGAGGTTAGCTAGGACTATGGAAGAGCTCTATGAATATGACTTTGACATACGTCATATATCGGGCCCTAAAAATATAGTTGCCGATGCTCTCTCCCGATCTCCCGTAAATGATAATATAGAAGAACCCGCCGAAAATACTTCTTTGGATTTCATTCCTCCTGGGTTCTTTCCGATAGAAATCAGCGGAGGAGGAGACTCGTTATATAATGTTTTTCTCATTACTTATATGATCGGTCGAGAGACATTTTAGAGGTAGAGATTGTTCTTATGCGAGTTACAAGCATCCTGTAATATCAACTTCAGGTCATTGGCTCACAAAAAGCTCCGATTATAAAACTTCGGTCAATTGCCAATACCAGAGTTATCACTGCTTTTACGACTGTCCTCTTAAAGTTAAACGTTTCACATAATTATGCCATAATAACCCGTATATAGCGATTAACGTTGGTGGTGGTCGACCCTGTTTTTACAATGCTTAGGGCCGGGTTCCTTAACTATCTGCTATTATTCTAGTAGTGAATCAACTTCATGTCGACTCCATTGGAAGTATGTACCTTTTGAAGAGGGAACGAGTTTTTATAAGCCTTGTCTCGGTTATAAAGAATGACACCTTGTGTCCTGATACGAAATATATAAAGCTGGAGAATAAAAGTTTGGCTTGCTTCATTTGTTTGAAAATGAACTTCTGTCGTTCCTTTACTGACTGGAACGTAAATTTAAATTACTTGGACAATGAAATTTAAAAGAAGATAGTATCTTCTTTGGTACCAGAAAAAAAGAAACTCCTTATTATCGTTCTTAATCTCTTAAGTAAACTTCCTTCTGAACTATTGTTCTATAACATCTTCATCTATTGAAGCTGTTTTGAATGTATGCTTTCTAGTGTGCCTGATCGTCAACAACCTTTAACTTATAAGACGAAAAACCCTCCTGGTGTAAATGATTCTTGCATAATTGATCTTTTGTGTCTGGATTCTTCGCGTATGCTTGCAGACTTAAGATTAAAATATTAAACTAAATATCTAAAAAGTCTTGTGTAACTGATTTCCCTACACGCTTATTTAACCAAAATGGTTAAATACGTATAAAGAATAAATATATACTGTATAGTATATATTTATCAAACAAAATGCATATAATTATTATGTATAGAGTCATCGAAAACCGCATACCTCACCAACTAATATATATTATATATATAATTGAGCTGATATACTTGTCCTATTGTACATATTATTTATATATATATATATATATATATATATATATATATATATTGAGCTGTATATATATATGTACCTATTGTACATATATATATACCAGTTCCTCGGTTCCAACGAACCTGTCATGTTTCATGACAGGTTGTGGGCCGGAGGAGCTTAAAACTTATTTTACAGATTTGTCCCGGTTCCTGAAGGAGATAATCCGATGTTCTCTGATCAATCTATAACTTGGATGAGTAAGACTCTCTCTTTTCAAATTAAATGGACCAAATGGGTGATTTAATAAGTATAAAAAAAAAATAGAAAGAATCAGGAAAAAGACTTCCTAGATTGTTTCTATTTTCGAAATAGAAAATATAATAATGAAAATAAAAAATTTCATTATTATTGAGGTGGTGTGTTTTCGATGAACAACCATGAACTTTCCAAGCAATTATTTTCTGATTGTATACCTTTATTTTAAAGATACAAATTTTAAATTTTATATAATTAAATTTGTTTTGTTTTTTTTTAATATAACTCGTCAGTTTCTCAATAATTAATTTGTACTTCTGATTTCCCAAATCAATAAGTGCAGTTGAGAAATAGTGAAGGTGAAAATGACTTAGTTTACTCTACGTCATTTTTTCGCTTCAAGACAGTTATTATGTGGTAAAAATAATTATTTTAGAATAGGTATTGCTCATGCATGTGTTTTGTAATTAGAAATTCTATCATGACTCAATAATTGCCGGATATATGATGCTTTTCAGAATTGATTCGGCTTGGCTCCAGACATCTAGAAACATCTCTGGGTTTCCCAGAGTATATGGACCAGACGATCCAGTATTCATCATCCCATTGTTCATGGCCGGGAGCTTTTCCTAAGTTTACAAAGGATTTCAATAAAAACTGTTTTACGTCGGGCCGCACTATATCTAAGGTCTAACTCATGTTTACGACCTCATGAACCCAATAAGGAAGAAAATCACTGAGGTTACTGAAAAGGTGATTTCCCAATCCAAAGTTTACTACTGCATTTCCCTCTGGGCAAGATATGTATGTGTCCAGCAAAGAACACATTATTCATGATTGGGACACCCAGTATGCTGACCACATTATTAAAGATCCTGGGTTCTTATACCAAAAGATGCGGGAACTGTCCATATGCAGTTAAATTGTTAAATCCAAATCTCTTATATAAGGAAAATACTGATGTCCGGCTAAAAATACCGTCAGAGGGACCGACATAATCGATGGTTGTTATAACAGCAGTGTTAAGGGAAAGTACCTATTGTCACCCCTCATATCTATCATATTAACCAGGAAACCTTTTACTTGATTCTTCTTGGTTGTTGGATTATATCAACAAGGAACCCTTTAACTTGATTTTTCTTTGTTGTTAGAACCGTTTATTCTTAGAATCCATAATGAATAAATGGGAAAACCTAATTAAAATTAACATAAAATTGTATAAAGTAAAATAATTATTGTAACACAACACGGCATTAGTAGAGGAGTCTGAGTATCCTTCCTGCTGTTTTCTATACTCTTTGCTCAATTCCGTCTTTCTTCGAACGAAAATTGAGGTGGGGGTTTAGATTTAGTGGGGGAGGATATAAGGGAGATATTGATCATGCATCCATGGTGTCAATTGGCAATTCGCTATCTTATTCTGGTGATGTTTATTCTCGAAAATGTTTTTATAGTACAGTCTGGAAATGTTTTACCATTTCTGATCCAGGCTGTAATACTTTATATTATTTATTATATGTCTTCAATTATTGAAAACCCTTATAACATTTATAGATACTATACCAGTATTTCTTCTTTCTAGTACATCTTGTTATGATTATATGTATAATTGATATAGTATAAACTTAATAATAAACATAGCACCAGGAGCACAAATAATGGTAAAAATATAATCGTGCTAAAAATTTATACACAAAAGAAGTTGATAAGCCTTTCTAGCTGTCTCAGAGGTCAGTGCTGCTACAAATTTATTTGATTCTACTAATTAATAACTGTAAGATTTTGTAGTAATGTAAAGTAAACTTGACTTTTATTACAGTTTACTATCTTGTTGCTTGTTGGAAGGCCGTTGACATCATTAGTCCCCATTTAAGAAACCCCTCTTGGATATATATCAGGGTATGTTTCTTAATAGAATAGATATGTGACTTTCTTTAACTGTCAAAAAAATTATGGTATAAATAATAATAATTGTTTATATTTGACAGGGTTCAAAATTCGATTCCTTGAATCCTTTCAGTATTCAGGGATCTGGATTCTTACCAACTTTCTTGGTAAAGGACACAGATTCCATCCTGCCCTTTCTTCGTGGAGTTGTTTCTCGAGGTTTTTTCTTGGATTCTCCCTGAACCTTGCCTCAGGCCAATTGTCGCTAGCCGGGATTCTATCCCTGCCTTTCCTTCATCAGATTCCAGTAGCATCATCCTAAATCCTACTTGTCAACTTGGAACCATTCCCCAGTCAAATTCAGTTAAGTCATCATCTATTCACAATTGTTGAGTCTGGATTTCTTATTCCTTGATTTTATGCATGAGCAATATTTGGAAGCGTTCGGTTTCGATTCTGATCCTAGAGCTGTCTGTGCTCGTGTACATATTTTACACATTGGAACCTTTAACTTTTACTCCAACGTGTATTAACTGATTTTATTCAACCAATTCTTTGATTAATATATTGTTGAGGTTGGATTTGTGTTAGCTATTAACTTTTTATAACGCAAACATCCCACCATATATTCTGAGCGGCGATTTTAGTAAAGATAAAACTTTTTTTTATGGAGTGTCACTATCCTTCATATTGATGCTTTATTGTTATTATTACTCTTAATCTTCGAGACCTCTATCGGGTTAACCTTCGAGAAAGCTCCGGGAAACTAGTTAAATAAGTCTACATCTTTGCTTAGCATCAACATTTTTATATGTTATCAACCGTCACAATCCTCCTCGAATAGTCATTCAAGTCAGCAGGCCTACGGAGTCCTGAAGACTAACTTCCTCCGTTACGGAGAAAATCTAATCTGCTCCGTATTACCCCTGATGGTGTCTTGTCAGGTGGTTACTGTGCTGACTAGACCTTCAAACCACTATCTTTGAACATCACAAACCTAACATTGACGTAATCATCTATAAATCGACATTCGTAATCTTAAAATTCTTCGAACTTATCTACAAGAAAGAGCGGAGAGAGGTACTTCACCGTCGGGTACACTTATTGATCCCAGCTTACTTCCTCTTATATATATTATATATATAGTATATATATATATATATATATATATATATATATATATAGTATATATATATATATATATATATATATATATATATATATATATATATATATATATATATATATATATATATATATATATATTGGCTGACTGTCGTCGGAGTTGGAAATGATGAGTTATAACGAAATTAAAATTATATTTATATATAAACAAATATATATATATATATATATATATATATATATATATATATATATATATATATATATATATATATATATATATATATATATATATATATATATATATATATATATATATATATATATATATATATATATATATATATATATCAGTGGCAACTCTAGACTTTTTTTACTTACTCTCTCTCTCTCTCTCTCTCTCTCTCTCTCTCTCTCTCTCTCTCTCTCGATTGATCCTGATCGATGTTCGATGTGTTATTAATAAATATCATTTGTAAAATAATTTTTTTTTTTTTGCTCAGGCACTTAATTTAACCTCAATTAAAAATATTTTATTTCTGTAGCTGTTATATATTTTTTAGTTACATGCATGATGCTTTCGGGGGGCTGGCCTATATATATATATATATATATATATATATATATATATATATATATAGTATGAGCATATACATATATATATATATATATATATATGTGTATATATATATATATATATATATATATATATATATTATAATGTGTGTTTGTGTCTTTGTGAGTGTGTTTTGACAGTTCGTATAATAAGAAGGAAACCAGCTGTTTCTCGGTTTCTCCTAAAAATGTAAACTGAAACAAATCAGGCAAAATTAGTTAGGCCAAGCATGTAATAATATTATAATTGTAATTTTTATCAATATTTTCCTTTTATCACCCCTATTATCTTAAATATCATTATGACGCCACTGGCCTGGTAAGAGTTGCCAGGTGACGATTATCGTTATATAGATTTATATATCGTTATAAAATATCGATATATATATATATATATATATATATATATATATATATATATATATATATATATATATATATATATATATATAAAACCACACCATACACATCCATTAATAATTAAGCTATGGTCACACATACATCTAACATTAATAACTACTATAACTAAAAACTTGCCAATTTATTCGTCAATATATTATATGACACCCAACCCATCCATAAACGTATCTAATCCAATCTTTTCTTAAATGTTGCAATTGTTCGCACTCAACAACCTCCTCTGGCAGAGTAGACCATTCTAAAATTTAACAACCCTATTACTGAGTGCATGCTTTAATTTTCTTATTATGCCCTGGTCACCTGTCCATGCTCTACTATGGAAAAAATTTATTGGTCTCAGTATTACCAATAGATGTAAATATTTTGTAGACTTGTATCATGTCCCCTCTGAGAAATCGCCTTTCTACAGAAAACATTCCTAACTCCTTCAGCCTCTCCTCATCGCTCATACCCTCAAACCCAGAAATCATCCTTGTTGCTCTACGTTGCACTCTCTCTAGCGTATCTAAGTCTTTCTTTAAACAAGGGGCCCAAACTTGTGCACAAATACTAGCCTAACATAGCTATCATATAGTTTACTTATTACTTCCTTGTTCTTGTAAACAACATTGGATTTTATTATGCCCAGCATCTATTAGCTTTATTCCTTCCTAGCTTCCAAACACTGATTAGCTACTTTCAAATTACTGCTTATAACACACCTAAATCTTTCTGTCCACAGACCTGCCAATCCCCATTCATACCGTAGTTAAAACTTTTATTTTTTGAGTAACCTGGTGAAGAACCTTACATTTTTTACTATATAATTCATTTGCCACTATCTGCCCACCCAAGAAGTTTATCAAGATCATTTGACCTTTATGCATCCTTCACTATTCCCAACTGAGGGTGGCCACTTTAGTCTCATCTGCAAACTTAGGAAACTTTGCATTTAAGTCCCTGGATCTAAATCATTTATATGTATGAGGAAATCAATAGTGGCCCCAGCACTGAACCCTGTGGGACACCACCTTCACTATTTCCCATGATGATTTATTACACTTAAGTTGTACACACTGTTTTCTTATTCTCAAACCATTCTTTAATCCAACCATGCACCACTCCACCTATACCACATTGCACTAACTTTTTCATCATCAGCCTATGTGGGGAACCTTATCAAAGCTTTACTTCAAAGTCTTAAAATATCAACTGGATCTCCCTGGTCAATGCAGTCAGTAACGTATTCCATAAATTCTAAAAGGTTTATCTGATATGACCTACTCCTTTCTTCTGGAAACTGTGTTGGGAGGAAGGACAATACCTTTGTTATCTCTAAAATATTTATATGACCTTTTAGTAACTTCTTTTCCAGAACCTTTATAACCAGGATAAAGAAAGCGACCACTTAATTCTCCCAATTTACTAATAGGCCAACGATGCTTGTTTCCACAGACCTCACACCAGTCATGACTACAGTAATCAACATTATGCCCTCGCACATACCACCCTCTTCCAGGACTCTACCGACATCGCCCCGGGTAGCTTTTACCTGATCAATATGCGAATGCGAAGACTTTTTGCGCCACCAAATTCTGTGGTGTCTATTTGTTACATGCATACAAGAACCATGTATTCCCAAACCGGCTATCTACCTTTTCCTGTAAACACTCGAAGCAAATTAAGCAATGAAAATGTTGACCAACTCTCCTTATCTGAACTCACAAAATTTTCATCAATTAATTGGACCAATTATCCTATTCTTACTTTTAAATTATAAAAGCTAAAAAACTTCTTATGGGTTAACAGGAGTAAAGGGTAGCGTACTCTCTGACTCTGTTTAGTTTTTATTGACTACTGTTAAGTTCATTTCTATTTTTTCCTATAATTTTCTAAATCATCGTCCCTATTACTACCCTTGAATATTTTAAAACATCTATGCTTTTCATTAATTTTCTCTTACCTCTATTCCACCAAACAGGTTTCTCTTCGCCACCCTAAGTTTATTTTTAAAACATATTGACTGAATATTCATTAAAAATTTTTTTTTTAAAACGTTCCCACATGATAAAACAGAAAAACAGTTTTGTCTTTAAACTCTTTATCCCAGTCAGTTATACTTAGCATGTCTCGAAATTTGCAAAATCACCGTTTTCGAAATCTAAGATCCTTTCCTTATTAACTTGGAATTTGGGCCCAAATCTAATTATATTAAATCTAATTATATTATGGTCACTAAGTCCTAAATTCTCCTCACCTCTAACCTCCACCATACTTTCATCATTAGTTAATATTAAGTCTAATAGTGCATCATGTCTTGTGGGTTCATGGACCATCTGGTTCATGTTATCTAGTATACAATTTATAAATACTGAACTACTGTGGTCCAGATAGACAAGGAATCCCATTGTTCAGGAACAAAATCACCCATTGACTATATTTTTTTCACTGTATACGCTTAATGTCTTAATGTTTAATATGTAATACCTCTGTTCTTTTATCTATAAGGGCTTAACAAATTATGTGAGCGTGAGGTTTGTGATTTATCATCCACCTCCTGTTAATTAGAGTTAATTTTATTACGAACACCACCCACACCCATCCCACCGGAATCCCCAATATCCTGACTAGCAGGAACTTTAGCATTGGACATTGTAGTAGGGAGAGTAGTGTAAGTGTATGTGTTTAAGAGAGGAGTTACGACACCTCTTGAGCCAATTCCTAAAAAGAATGCGAATATGGTTTAAAAACAAGAATTAAAGTTCAGACGATGATGATCGTTAAGATTGAGAATGTGCACGCTTCGCGAACAAGAGACAACAGTGTCCCTGTTCGGGCGCCAAATCAATTTGGGCTATGATGTAACGGAGACCAGGATAATGGCTGTCCAAGGTAAGAATGAAGACTAAAATTGTGAGGAAACGATGAGTTGCAGCACTTAGTTATTCTGATCTCCGAAGGTATCCAAATTGTTTATTGGAACTTATGATTAGCAAAATAAAATAAATAAAAGAAGAGAAAGGGGGGATGAATTAGAGGAAAACTAACCTCTTGGTTAGAAGACCTTTCCTTGGCAACGAATTAAATCACTTTCACCTGCTTTCCCCTGCTTCTTTTCTTAAAAGAATTAGAGTACAGCCGTCGGAGGTTCCATCATTGCTCCTGGACACCAACGTCAGGGTCGGTCTGTGCACACTTGTAATATAAGGTGTGAAAGGTCAGTCGGGATATGTTTTTATTTGTAAAATATGGAAGGGGGGGGTCTTCAATATTTTGTGTGTATAAATAACATTTATTTAGCCTTCATTATGTTATACTGTTCATAAAAACAACAAGGATATGAAAAAATATAAAAAAAATAAATGTTTATTGATATAGAAAATGAATGTTATTGTATGAAGAACAAAGGCACAATGATACAGATTTATTTACGGTCTTAGAGCAAGCCCTCTACCGAACCGAAAATAAGAATGGGAAATATTATTATGGAATAAATAATATAGTACAAAATTCTTGGCCACAGAAGTCCTTATAAGTGAGGTGTGTTGTTTTTTCAAACCAACTTTAGATTAGGCTAGGCTGAATCGAGTGATAGATTAAATATTGTGAATCTTCTCGATATGGAAAAATGCGGAATTGGCTCAGGCATAAGTGTAAGTATTTCCAGTGGTAATTTATTTACATTAATTAATTCTTTTACAATTATATAACTGATGCTTCGCTTTATCATATCACGTTTACTTATTAAAGTTCATCTCAACATCTTTCATTTATTCTCTCTCAAGCACTTTTTCACACCACACAACTTTCTACTAGAGGCCCATTCCTCATTTTATCAATTCTTCTCACACCTACCACGTCCTAAGATTGTCCATCTGAACACATTGAACTTCTTATTCCAGACCATAGCTCCAGACCATGTCCCACTACTATACACAACACAGGTAACAACATACTCTCAAGCAAAACCTAGCGGACTCCAGACTTAGTCCTTTTACATTCACCAACGACACTGCACCTGCCACCTTCCTGTCATTCACAATTTCTTTCCTACTACACTCTTGCATCATCCGCTCACTTCGTCCAAAATATATCCTAAACATTTAAACTCTGACACTTGTTCCAGCTGCTCACCATCTAACATAACTCTCACACTGAGGACTGTCCTCACCACAACCATAACTCCATTTACTCACGTTTACTTTCAAACCCCCTCTTTTACACACCCTACAAAATTTCACCAATCCTTTCAAACTCTCTTCAGATCTGCCACAAAGAACCAAATTATCTGAATATAATAGGTAGGACACCCTCTACTCTATCTCCCATTCTCCATCATTCTAACACCATTCTCTGCCACCCCACCTCGGGAAATTCTTTCATAACAGCATCCATATTGCACAAATTGAATAACCAAGGTGAAATAACACAACCCTCACCCCACTATTAATACTAAACCAATCACCTTTGACACCATTTATTGTTACACACGCACGCTTTGCTATCGTCATACATACTTTTGATTCCATTCAGAAGCCTACCACCACCATATATCACTCAACACCTGCCATAGAGCTCCCTATTAACCCTATCATATACGCCTGTTGCAAATCCATAAAACTCAAATACAATTTATTCTTCTTCACCTCATTTTCTCAATTATATGTTTCAATGTAAAGATTTGATCCACATCCTCTACAACTCCTAAACGCACCTTGTTCTTCACCACCAGTTTCAGTCACTTTCGACGCACTCTTTTCTGACCTAAAGGGCCAGCATATATCTTCCTCCCCTACAACACTCACACAACCACTTCTATAATTTCTATACAGTTCCCTTTATGAATACTCTATTGGCTTCATATGCTGTTTATAGTGTTTCAGCACTCCTTTTGGAAATATACCTGCACTGTCATGTCAACTTCTAAATCCAATCTCAACGCTTATTCCTGCCTCATTTTATCATTTCAATTAGTAATTTCATCTATACCTGCAAATAATTTACCATTCTTAACTTTCTCACTCTACCCATACCTCCTCTCCACAACCTCATCCCCAAAATATCTATTTCTTTTGCACCATCAAACCCACACAGATTCGCTATCACCCCTTTCATTAATACTGCCAATGCACCCTGAAGTGTTCTTCTCCGCACCTACCTCCCACACCATTCCCGCCATGAAGAAATGCATGCCTATTAATCTAAGCAGGTTCTGCTCCTTATTCTCAACTTTGCTTTTTCCAGGAAGGTTTTATTAACGATTTCCAATTATCTACGACGCCTTTATAATTCTGCGACTTGAAACTTACGAGCGACATTCAACTATTTCTTTAACTGCTTGTATCAATTTCATTCTTAATTCACTACCAGCATTTCCATTTCTCTTACTTTAGCACATCCATACTTTTAGACCTTTATCACTCATTTTCATTTGTTCTTCTAGATTTGTTCAAGCGAACTTGTTCATCTAACTGATTTGCATTTAGCGTTTCTACATACTTATCCTCTATACTTTTGAAACGACTATCCTTTACGTGACGTGACGACTTCACCATAGGACGACTTCCTTCTTTCCATCTAAGCCCTCACTAACTTTAATTCTTACATAGAACAACATACCATCCTGATAATCCCATTCCCAAACCCCTCACTGATTTATCCAACACATACTTCAACATCCCCTTCTTCACTCAACACAAAATCAATCATACCTTTCACTCTGATACCCATCTCTACCACCAAACCTAGCTTTCACTTCTATGGATACCTTGTGTTTAAAGCTATTAAGTATTACTTCCTTACACACATACCTCTCCTCACAGAAACTGCAATCACCTCCTACCATTCTCATTTTCTCCGACACCCCAAAACCACCTGTTATACCTTCCATCCTTTTTTTTGATCACCTATCCATTCATTTAGGTCACCCTGAAGCTCCAACTCACCCAATCCAAAACATCATTCAGATTATCCAAAATCAGATTTCTTCAAGCTTCTCAGATGGATCATGGCGCCAACCACATACCTTGACCTTTTCAAACTTAAATTTAACCATTAAATTCTAGGACTCACACACAAAGTCTACCATAGGTTCTGTACTACAAGTCACTCATCAAAATTGCAACCTCCTTCTCTCCCCTCTCATTTCTTTCCACACCAGCACACACACATTTTCACACCACACCACTCATTTTCACTCCATTTCTTTCATCTTTTGTTTTCATACAGAGTAAATCAAAATTCTGCTCCTCATGTAACACATCAAGGGGCTCTCCTTCTCCTTCCTCAACATTTGTTCCTCTGACATTCCATGTACTCCATAAGATTCATACAATTTCGCCGAATATTAGAAGGTTGCTTATCGATCACGACCATCGAGGCATGCATCAGCATTCTAGCAGCATAGGTGGTAGTAGCCAACCCAACTACAACCAAGGTCCCTTAGTCGCTGCCTCTCTACGACAATGCAGGGACATGCCGATGTGGGCAATCTTTTTCTCCCACACATAGGGATATGAGTAGTAGGGATGTCTGTAAGGTGTTGTCAAGAAGAGGGTGTGTACTTTAAGTATGTGTATATATATGTGGAATAAATGGTAGTCAAAAATATGTTGCCTGGAGGGGATGATTGTAAAGAATATGAACCAAAAAAGAGAAGGTGCAAATTCATTAAAATTGTCTCTATTTTCAATATAAATATATATATATATATATATATATATATATATATATATATATATATATATATATATATATATATATATATATATATATATAGTATATATATATTAGTGATGTGGTAACATTCTATCTGCATCCAATTGCACATAAAGATCCAAGATTCAGATTCAAGCTGTACTGGATGTTGTATGGATATTTATTGTCGAGATTTGATAAAGAATTTTATAGTAAAAATACTTAAGATGAAATCTGAACGTAAACTTTAAATGAGAGACACTTCATATGATGGAAAGAAATATTGCTCAAAGAACATTCTTATTAATGTGGAAAATGAAATCATATCACACTGCTATTGAAACCATTGGAAGAAATTACCAAAAAAAATCAGTGCTCTCTACAGCTTCTTGTCTCCGATGTAATACCATTAATCATAACGCTAAGGAAGCATTTTGAGGCCCACCAAATGAAAATGATGATGGTTTAAAAGAATGAAAGATGTAAGAAAACTAGATGAAACGTTTCTTTGTTCGTACTAATGACCCCATACTTCATTAAATAAGGCTTTTGCAACACAATATTAGAACAAGGTCACTTTGTGTTGCAGTTGAAAACTTCAATCCGAACAGTCTATAAATTCGCCATTAAAATGAAAAAAACGAAATCTACAGAACCAACACACCTTCTACAATCAAATCAATAACAGATACCAGCACAGTCCAGTGATGAAGAAACAATACACATTACCAAAAGATGTAGTGCAAATGATGGAAAACTATCACCAAGAAAACGACTCAGATACAAATGATGATCATATCAGTTGGTGGAAAGTTAAGCAAAATGTCTACCTACGGTGTACCTGCAAGGAAATACTTGGCCTGTCCTCCAACTATTGTTCCAAGCGAGAGAGTATTTAGCAATGCTGGGGCTAATACACTATAAAGAGAAAACAGACTCTCAAAGGCAAGTGCTGAAAACATGCTTCGGCACAACCTTCCTTCTATTAGAATTTCAATACTTGAGCAAAGTATATAATCCATTGTTAAATCTTTTTCATTAAGGGCGAAGGTTGAGGTTGGTGGGGTGTATTTGAGTTGGGTCCCAATCCCACACCCTGATAACACAGTTAGACATCAGGACTTAGCCAAAACCAAAATAATTAGGAAGAGTGAGCAGCAGAGAGCATGAGACATACATGAGTGAGAAAGAGGAGGAGCAGGCAGAGAGGAGAGGAAAGAGAAAGAGAGAAAGAGAAATATATATATAAGAGGAGGAAGAGAGAAAGAGAGAGAGAGAGGAGAGGAGAAAGAGAGAGAAAGAGAGAGAGAAATAACTGAATTCACATTCAGAGAAAGAGACGAAAGGAGGAGAGAGAGCAGGAATGGAAGGAATTGCGCTTTTAGGCTTCTGTAAAGTTGTTGAGCGCAAATGGCAAAAGCGCACATTTTTAGAAATTTCACGCAAACGCAAAGCGCACATTTTTTTACCTAAAGCGCAAATTTAAAATTCTCTTAATTTTTTTTTTTTGAAGATAAACACTCTGCCTATTGTGGTTGCTCAAGGAGGAGGTGTACTCATTTAACTTCCGAGCAGGACGAAGCCAAACCCAAGGGGAGAATAGTTCACATTCTCCATCAAACTATAACCTGGGACCTTCTCTACTTCTGAACAAGGAGTGCTCAACATACGGTGCTTATGAGCAATAAATAACAGCTTAAAAAATATATATACATACATAAATACATATACACACACACAAAACATATATATAAAAAAATATAAATGTCACTATTAATACTATTACATTACATTATCACTAACACTATTACTATCATTATCACCATTATCATTACTATTATTATCATCATTATTATTATTATCATCACCACCCACCATCACACCACCATCACCTCATCACACATGACTTCATTATTATTACACACACATTACACACACACACACACACACACATTTATTGCCACATTATTATTACACACACACATATTATTACACACACACACACACACACACCCCCCCCACACAAAATTTTTCACTCCACTCCACCTTCTCAACACACACCACCACCACACATTAAAACCCTCTGAGAGCAGACATACATACATACATATATTTTTGAGACCCACATACATATTACAGCATACAGAAAGAGAGAGAAAGAGGGAATGGAGGAGCCTGAATGGAATGGAAAGGAATGGAACAGGATGAAAGATATGTATATATAGCAGTATATATATATATATATATATATATATATATATATATATATATATATATATATATATATATATATATATAGAGTATATATATATATATATATATATATATATATATGATAGCAGACGGTGATGATGAGAGTCATACATCATCGGCGTCTGCTGTATGTTTTTTTCTTTTGTTGCAGAATTAGCTAAGACTTTGTATAACAATATATGCTAATATAATTAAATACTTAAACCTATAATAAGATTAGAATATTGTGTGTAAATACAAATTTGATATGGATCTTGTTATAATTAGGATTGTCAATTGGTAAACATATCAGAGAAGGAGTCGCCATCATCAGTCATTCATTCTTGTTTCTCATTCATCATCAGAGCATCATATAACAATATAGGCGTGACATATAAATATATATAATAGACTTAATGGACGTTACGCATTTGATGTTAACCACATAATAACAAAAGCGAATATAAAACTTAGCAATCAATTCGTTATATGATCTGTTAAATTGACAGGTAATTTACTATTCTATTATTTTGTTTATATTTAATTAACCAAGACTTTATATACTTTCCATAAACAGTGCGCAACTCTGCTAAGTTTACCAGTTCAGTTTAACAGTTTAACGGGAGGAATACTAAAATGGGAAGTTCAGAGAATGAAGATCAAAAGAGTGAGAGTGAATGTCAGAACTGATAGGTAAATGTCCGGAATATAGAGGTCTAGAATTTGTTGGTGAAAAGTGGAGAAGGAAAGTGAGTGATTGGGTAGAGTTGAATGAGAAAGTTAGGCAAAAGGGACTCATTATAAGATTTAATTTAAAGGGGGAGGCAGAGGATATAACGAAACATATAAGTATGGGGGAACTTTCAAAAGAAGGGGGAGTTAAAGTCATATTAGCCGCTTTAGATAACAGGTATAAATTTTATAAAAGAGTGGAAAGATTTAATAGTGTGTTGGATGTGTTGAAAATAGAGAGAAGAGAAAAAGAGAGTGTAAAAGATTATGTGATAAGGTATGCTAAAGTAATGAGTGAAGCAACATGTTTAGGTATGAGTGAATGGGGAAAGGACGTAAAAGGAGCACATTTGTTATATTCTGCGAATCTAAAACAGTGGGAAGAGAAAATTATTATAGGTGGGTGTGGTGAAAGTGAATTGGAATATGACAACATACGAAAACAAATGTTACGAATATTTGAAGACAGAGAAGAAAGAAAGGTGGAGAAAGATAGAACTGATCGAGAGAGTGGAAGAGAACAATGTGGTGGAGAAGAATAGAAAAGCAGAGGAAAGCATGAATGGGAAAGAGAAGAAAGGAGAAAAGGTATAAAAGAAGAAAGATGACCATAAAATGGAGAAAAGGGACATAGTTGGAAAATAAAAGGAATAAGAGGTGAAGGAATAGTAGAAAGTGGAGAAAATATAATGGAGAAATAAATGGAACGAAATAGATGATGGTAAGAAGAAGAGAAAAAGAATAGAGGATTTCTAAACCAAAGGACAGAATATTAATGAAGAGGAAAGAGAAAGAATGATAGAAGCAATTATAGATGCCGGGAGTAATCGTACAGTGATTGGGAAAGAATGCCTTGAAGAAATATTACATAATTTAAGTACAGAAGAAAGTATGAAATTAAAAGAGAGTGAGGAGAAAATAGAGAAAACATATAGCTTCGGGGGATCAGACTATAAGGGGGAAAAACGTTTGTTTATACCTATACACATAATGGGACAGAATGTATATTTAAAAACAGATTACATAAATGACATGAAAGACAAGGAAATACCTTGGGTTATAGGAAGACAAACATTGCAAAATTTAGGAGCTATAATTAATATAAGAGATAACACAGTAGATTTAAAAAAAGTTAGGGTTAAAGATACAAGGAAGATTGTGAAAAAACGGTTTTTTTTATTTGTTTTTTTTGCAAAAAAAAACTATTTTTTTTTTTTAAACAAAAATGTTTTTTTGTTTTTTTTAAAATTACCTCTTTTACAAAATTAAAAGATGTTTTAAATATACAGTATTACCTAATAACTCTAGGGCCTAAATATTAACTATATCATTGGATTTTATATATACAGGTATATATATATAATATATATATATATATATATATATATATATATATATATATATATATATAGTGAGAGAGAAAATACAAATGGAATGGAATGGAATGGAATGGAATGGAATGGA
>JABUQX010004661.1:0-7500 GCA_015478945.1 Trachelipus rathkii
ATATCTTATATATATATATATATATATACTGCTATATATATATATATATATATATATATATATATATATATATATTTGCTAACATATATATATATATATATATATATATATATATATATATATATATATATATACTATATATATACTATATATATATAGATCTCCAAATTAATATATTTGTTTAATTATATATATATATATGCCTAATTTTTCTAAATCAACTAATTTAACTGTGTTATCAGGGTGTGGGATTGGGACCCAACTCAAATGCACCCCACCAACCTCTTTCCCAAACCTCCGCCCTTAATGAAAAAGATTTAACAATGGATTATATACTTTTTGCTCAAGTATTGAAATTCTAATATAGGAAGGTTGTACTTGAGAAACATCAATTTTTCAACCTTTTCTGCTGAGAGTCTGTTTCTCTTTTTATCGTGTATTAGCCCAGCATTGCTAAATACTCTCTCCCTTGGAACACTAGTTGGAGGACAGGCCAAGTATTTCCTTGCAAGTTTACTCAAGCGTGGGTAAACATTTTGCTTAACTTTCCAGCAACTGATATGATCATCATTTGTATCTAGTCGTTTTTCTTGGTGATAGTTTTCAATCATTTACACTACATCTTTTGGTAATGTGTGTGTGTTTCTTCATCACTATTGTAGTGAGATTCTTCCAGTGAATACATCTGTTATTGATTTATTGTAGAAGGTGTTGGTTCTGTAGATTTCGTTTTCCTTTTAATGGGTGTCGAATTATAGACTGTTCGGATTGAAGTTTTTCAACTGCAACACAAAGTGACGATTTAACTTGTTCTAATATTGTGTTACAAAAAACTTGCCTTGTAGCAATAGTATGAAGGTCATTAATTTCCACAGAACCAAAGCGTTTTTCTAGCTCTAGTTTTATTACATCTTTCATTCTTTTTAAACCATCATCATTTTCATTTGAAGATGGTACAAAATGCTTCCTTAGCGTTGATATTAATGGTATTACATCGGAGACAGAAGCTGTAGAGGCACTGATTTTTTTGGTAATTTCTTCAAATGGTTTCAATAGCTTAATGCAGTGTGATATGATGTCATTTTCCACATTAGTAAGAATGTTCACTTTGGAATACGAACTATCGTATGAAGTGTCTCATTTAAAGTTTGCGTTCAACATTCATCTTAAGTATTTTTATTATAAAATTCTTTATCAAATCTCGACAATAAATATCCGCGCAACATCCGAAGGGCAAAGCGCGAATGCAGATGCGGATCTTTAATAATGTGCGGATGCGGATGCAGATGCAGATGTTACCCGCATCACTAATATATATATATATATATATATATATATATATATATATATATATATATATATATATATATATATATATATATATATATATATATATATATATATATATATATATATATATTGAATTACCTCCCATTTTTAATGGTGCACCTTTCTCTTTTGCGTTCATATTCTTTACACACTCATCCTTCAGGCAACATATTACTGACCACCATTTATCCACATATCATATACACATACTTAAAGTACACACCCCTCTTCTTGACAACACCTTACAGACATCCCTACTACTCATATCCCTATGTGTGGGGGAGAAAGAATTGCCCACATCGTATGTCCTGCGTGTCGTAGAAGGCGACTAAGGGACAGTGGTAGTTGGGTTGGCTCCCACTACTACCTATCTCTTGCTAGGAATGCTGATGCATGCCTCGGAGATGGTCGTGATCGTCGTAAACGGCCTTCTATCTTTCGGCGAAAATGTATGAATCTTATGGGTACATGGAATGTCAGAGGAATAAATGTTGAGGAGAAGAGGAGAGAGGTGATGGATGTATTTAGAAAGGGCAAATTTGATTTGCTCGCTGTGACTGAAACAAAGATGAAAGGAAATGGTGAAAATGAGTGGTGTGGTGTGAAATGTGTGTGTGCTGGTGTGGAAAGGAATGAGAGGGAGAGAAGGAGTTGCAATTTTGATGAGTGACTTGTGGTACAGAGCTATGGTAGACTTTGTGTGTGTGAGTCCTAGAATTCTAATGGTTAAATTTAAGTTTGAAAAGGTCAAGGTATGTGTGGTTGTGACGTATGGTCCATCTGAGGGTAATGAAGAGAGTGCGATTTTTTTGGATAATCTGAATGATGTTTTGGATGGGGTGAGTAGGAGTTTCAGATTGATAGTGTTGGGGGACCTGAATGGTTGGATAGGTGATCAAAAAAGGGATGCTATAAAAGGTGGTTTTGGGGTGTCGGGAGAAAATGAGAATGGTAGGAAGGTGATTGATTTCTGTGAGGAGAGAGGTATGTGTGTAAGTAATACTTTCTTTAAACACAAGAGTATCCATAAGTATACTAGAGTTGGTGTAGGTAGAGATGGTATCGAAGTGAAAGTATGATTGATTTTGTGTTGGTGAAGGAGATGTTGAAGTATATGTGTTGGATGTTAAATCAGTGAGGGGATTAGGAATGGTTATCGGATCATTATGTTGTTCTATGCAAAATTAAGTTAGTGGGGGGCTTGGATGGAGAGGAATGTGATACGGAAGGAAGGGGGTAAATTAAGAGAGAAGTTAAGTGAACAAGGTAATAAGGATAAGTATGTAAGAGCGCTCGCAAATAAAATCAGTTGAATGTGAACAAGTTTAAACTGAACAAATCTGGGAGCAAATGAAGGAAGCAATTGTTAGCAGTGCAAAAGTATGTGGATGTGCTAAAGGAAGTAAGAATGTTAACAGTGAGTGGTGGAATGAAGAGGTGATGCAAGCGGTTAAAAGTAAAAAAAAAAAAAAGCGTGGTTGAATGTATTAAAAGCAAATGATGAAGTTTCAAAGAAAGATGCTTGGAATTACAATATAAGGAGAAAAAAGAAATACTAAAAGGTGCATATATAGGAGAAAAAAGAGGTAAATGAACAATTTGGAAGGAGAATGAATGGGGACTTACAAGGTAATAGGAAGCTCTTCTGGAAGGAAGCGCGAAAGGTTGAGAATGAGAATAAGGGGAACCTGCTTAGATTAATAAATAGGGATGGTGCTTTCGGTGACTGATGAAATGGATGTGAGGAGAGTGTAGAAGAAAAATCTGCATAATATTGGCAGTAATGAAGAGGTGATAGTGAATGTGTGTGGGTTTGATGGTGCAAGAAGGAATAGGTATTTTGGGGATGAGGTCATTAGCAAGGAGGAGGTAATGGGTAGAGTGAGAAAGTTGAAGAATGGTAAATCTGCAGGTATAGATGAAATTACTGGTGAAATGATCAAGAATGAGGCGAGATCGTGATTGATTGGATTTAGAAGTTGTGTAATAAAGCGTTTATGGAGGGTATATTTCCAAAGGATTGGAGGAGAGCAGTAATAGTACCCTTATATAAAGGGAGATAGGAAGATAGTAAGGTAGATAAGGGGAACTGTAGAAATTATAGGGAAATTAGTTTATTGAGTGTTGTAGGAAGATATATGCTGGTATTTTGGTCGAAAAAGAGTGCGTCGAGTGACTGAAGGACTGATTAGTGAAGAACAAGGTGCGTTTAGGAGTGGTAGAGAATGTGTGGATCAAATCTTTATTTTGAAACAAATGATGAGAAAATGATAGAGAAGAATAAATTGTATTTGGGTTTATGGATTTGCAGCAAATAGGGTTAATAGGAAGCTCCCTATGTGAGTGTTAGTGATATATGGTGTTGGTGAAGTAGGCTTCTGAATGGAATCAAAAGTATGGATGACGATAGTGAGGGTTGTGTAAGAAATAAATGGTGTCAAGGTGATTGGTTTAGTATTAATAGCGGAGTGAGACAGGGTTGTGTTATTTCACCTTGGTTATTCAATTTGTATATGGATGCTGTTATGAAAAAGAATTAGAGTTGGGGGTGGCAGGAAATGGTGTTAGAATGATGGAGAATGGAGATGAGTGGAGGGGGCCCTACCTTTATATGCGGATAATTTGGTTCTTTGTGGCGAATCTGAAGGGTTTGAGAGGATTGGTAGAGATTTGGCAGGGTGTGTAAAAGGAGGGTTTAGTAAACGTAGATAAGAGCAAGGTTATGGTTGTGAGTGAGGACAGTCCTCAGTGTGAGAGTTATGTTAGATGGTGAGGCAGCTGGAACAAGTGTCAGAGTTTAAATATTTGGGGTATATGTTGGATGAGAAGTGAACGGATGATGCAGCGGAGTGTAGTAGGAAAGTTGTGAATAATAGGCAGGAAGGTGGCGGGTGCAATTAATCGTTGGTGAATGTAAAGGACTAAGTCTTGAGTGCGTAAGGGTCTTGAGTATGTTGTTACCTGTGTTGTGTATAGTAGTGGGACTATGGTCTGGAATAAGAAGTATAAATCTAAAGGTACAAATTGTTCAGATGGACAATCTTAGGGACGTGTTTAGGTGTGAGAAAATTGATAAAATGAGGAATGGGCCTCCTAGAGTTGTGTGGTGTGAAAAAGGGGTAGAATAAATGAAAGTATGTTGAGATGGTTTCTAATAAGCCAAACAAGTGATATGATAAGCGAAAGCATCAGTTATATAATTGTAAATTAATTAATGTAAAATAAATTACCACTGGGAAATACTTACACTTATGCCTGAGCCAATTCCGCATTTTTCCCATCAGCCATTTTGCGAATTATCATATGATACATAACCCTAACCTAGAGTTGGTTTTACAAAAACCACCTCTCACGATCTAATAGGACTTCTGTGTTATAGGTTAATTTGTAATATCACCCAAGTTATTATTTTTCTTACGATTTCCGGCTCTGTGGAGAACGTACTCCAAGACTTAAAATAAGACTGGAAGTGTTTATTATTTCATTACTTTATTTTCTTTATTCAATTTACCAAACCTTGAGTTATTTTTCTTTAATAAATATATATTCTTATTTTCTTTCGCTATCCCGTGGTTATAATATTTTCTTTGGTAAAAACATATTAAGAGGTTATATTTGGATATTGATATTTATACACATTATTTAAGTTTCCCCCCATCCATTTTTTATAAATAAACACATATCCCGACTGACCTTTTACACATCCAACATCAAACCAAGTGTGCACCTTTTCGTGAGCATAGATAATGGTGTTCTGATGACTTTGATGGAACCACCGCTAGAAAAGATTGTAGTCTAATGCCTCCCAAAAGAAAAGAATTGGTGTCAAGGATAGGTCAAGATTAAATCAAAATCACCAAGAGGTTAGTTTCCTCTAATTCATTCCCCTTTCTTTCTCCCCTTTTCTTTTATATATTTTGGTTGGGTAATCATAAAGTTCCAAATTAATCTTTTTGGACACCTGCGGAGATCAGAGTAACTAAGTGCTGCAACTCATTGTTTTTCAACATTATAGTCTTCATTCTTACCTTGGACAGCCATTATCCTGGTCTCCGTTACATCATAGCCCAAATTGATTTGGCGCCCGAACAGGGACACTGTTGTCTCTTGTTCGCGAAGCGTGGGCGTCTTACCGATGTTTAATTTAGGGCTGTTCTGAACTTCAATTCTGGTTTTCTTAAACCTTATTCGCATTCTTTTTAGGAATTGGCTCAAGAGGTGTCGTAACTCCTCTCTTAAAACACATACACTGCGCGCCCTACTACAATGTCCAATACTAAGATTCCTGCTAGTCAGGATATTGGGGATTCCGGCAGGGTTGCACTGGGCAACTGCCCGGGGAGCTGCCAACCTACCCACCCGGGCTGGGCTTTTTATACAAAAAAACCGGGCAAAATGAAAGGTGGGTTTTATAAAAAAATTATAACATAGATTGATATAATTATTAAGAACTGAGATAAAAGAACAGAATTATTACATATATTAAGACATTAAGACATTAAGCATGCCACAGTAAAGAAAAAGGTATAGTCATAATGGGTGATTTTAATTTTCCTGGCATTCAATGGGATTCCTTGTCTAATACGGACCATAGTAGTTCAGTATTTATAAATTGTATACTAGATAACTTTTTGAGCCAGATGGTCCATGAACCCACAAGACACGATGCACTATTAGACTTAATATTAACTAATGATGAAAGTATGGTGGGTGAGGTTAGAGTTGAGGAGAATTTAGGACTTAGTGACCATAATATAATTAGATTTAATATAAATGTGATATCTGGGCCCAAATTCCAAGTTAATAAGGAAAGGATCTTAGATTTCCGAAACGGTGATTTTACCAAATTACGAGACATGCTTAGTATAACTGACTGGGATAAAGAGTTTAAAGACCAAAAACTGCTTTTATCATGTGGGAACATTTTAAGCAAATTTTAATGAATATTCAGTCAATATGTTTTAAAGAAAAAAGCTGTGGTGGAGGAAAATCTGTTTGGTGGAATAGAGAGATAAAGAAGAATTAATGAAAAGCGTAGATGTTTAAAATATTCAAGGGTATTAATAGGGACGATGATTTAGAAAATTATGGAAAAATATAAAATGAACTTAACCAGTCAATAAAGGCAAAGAGAGAGGCAGAAATTAATTTAGCAAAGAATAGTAATAAGAACCTGAAGAAGTTTTTTAGCTTTTATAAATTTAAAAGTAAGAATAGGACAATTGGTCCAATTAAAATTGATGAAAATTTTGTGAGTTCAGATAAGGAATTGGTTAACATTATTTTGCTTCAGTGTTTACTGAGGAAAGATTGGATAATAGTTTGGAGACTAATAGTTCTGGTATGCATGTAACAAATAGACTTACGGAATTTGAATTTGAGGTAAAAAGATATTAAACGTTTACTGGACCATATTGACCCAAGTAAAGCTGCAGGTCCTGATCATATATATGGAAGAATTCTGAAGGAGGTTAATAGCAGCATTGAAAAGGCATTGTATTTGATTTTTAAAATATCTATAACAACATTTGGTGAGATACCAGAGGACTGGAAAACAGCATATGTTGTGCCTATTTATAAGAAAGGTAGTAAAGAAGATTTGGGAAATTATAGGCCAGTTAGCTTAACATCTCTGGTTGTAAAGGTTCTGGAAAAGTTACTAAAAGGTCATATAGAGAAATATTTAGAAGATAACAAGGTATTGTATGACTCCCAGCACGGTTTCAGAAAGGGTAGGTCATGTCAGATAAACCTTTTAGAATTTATGGAATACGTTACTGACTGCATTGACCAAGAAGATCCAGTTAATATTGTATATTTAGACTTCAGTACACCAAAGTCTCTGATAAGGCTCCACACACAAGGATGATGCAAAAGAACTCGCAATGTGGTATAGGTGGAGTGGTACATGGTTGGATTAAAAAGTGGTTGCGAAATAGAAAACAGTGTGTACAACTAAATGGCAATAAATCATCATGGGGAAATAGTGAAGAGTGGTGTCCCACAGGGTTGAGTCCTGGGGCCCACTATTGCTCATACATATAAATAATGTACACTTTGTACTTATATGCAAAGTTTCCTAAGTTTGCAGATGAGACTAAAGTGGACACCTGTTAGTTAGGAAGATAGTGAGAGGATGCACATAAAGATTCAAAATGATCTTGATAAACT
>JABUQX010004661.1:10000-14824 GCA_015478945.1 Trachelipus rathkii
TATATATATATATATATATGTGGCGGAGAGGAAGTACGCTGGGATCAACAAGTGTACCCGACGGTGAGGTACCTCTCTCCGCTCTTTCTTGTAGATAAGTTCGAAGAATTTTAAGATTACGAATGTCGATTTATAGATGATTACGTCAATGTTAGGTTTGTGATGTTCAAAGATAGTGGTTTGAATGTCTAGTCAGCACAGCAACCACCTGACACCATCAGGGGTAATACGGAGCAGATTAGATTTTCTCCGTAACGGAGGAAGTTAGTCTTCAGGACTCCGTAGGCCTGCTGACTTGAATGACTATTCGAGGAGGATTGTGACGGTTGATAACATATAAAAATGTTGATACTAAGCTAAGATTTAGAATGTAGAATTTATTTACCTCGTTTCCCGGAGCTTTCTCGAAGGTTAACCCGATAGAGGTCTCGAAGATTAAGAGTAATAATAACAATAAAGCATCAATATGAAGGATAGTGACACTCCATAAAAAGTTTTATCTTTACTAAAATCGCTCAGAATATATGGTGGGATGTTTGCGTTATAAAAAGTTAATAGCTAACACAAATCCAACCCCAACAATATATTAATCAAAGAATTGGTTGAATAAAATCAGTTAATACACGTTGGAGTAAAAGTTAAAGGTTCCAATGTGTAAAATATGTACACGAGCACAGACAGCTCTAGGATCAGATACGAGAGTGGAAACCGAACGCTTCCAAATATTGCTCATGCATAAAATCAAGGGAATAAGAAATCCAGACTCAACAATTGTGAATAGATGATGACTTAACTGAATTTGACTGGGGAATGGTTCCAAGTTGACAAGTAGGATTTAGGATGATCACTACTATGATAGGATACGATGAAGGGAAAAGACTCAGGATGAATCCCGACGCGACAATTGGCACGAGGCAAGATTCAGGAAGAATCAAAACCTCGAAACAACTCCACGAAGAAAGACTCAGGATGAATCTCAGCCTTAGAATCGCACCAAGAAGAAGGATTCAGGAGGAATCCCAAGATCTGAATGTCTAGAAGGATTCAGGAGGAATCCCAAGATTTGAACCCTGTCAAATATAAACAATTATTGGTATTTATACCATAATTTACATTTGCATATTTGACAGTTAAATGAAGTCACATATATCTATTCTATTAAGAAACATACCCTGATATATCCAAGAGGGGTTTCTTAAATGGGGACTAATGATGTCAACGGCCTTCCAGCAAGCAACAAGATAGTAAACTGTAATAAGAGTCAAGTTTACTATCTTTACATTACTACAAAATCTTACAGTTATTAATTAATAAAATCAAATAAATTTGTAGCACTGACCTCTGAGACAGCTAGAAAGGCTTATCAACTTCTTTTGTGTATAAATTTTTAGCACAATTATATTTTTACCATCATCTGTGCTCCTGGTGCTATGTTTATTATTAAGTTTATACTATATCAATTATACATATAATCATAACAAGATGTACTAGAAAGAAGAAATACTGGTATAGTATCTATAAATGTTATAAGGGTTTTCAATAATTGAAGACATATAATAAATAATATAAAGTATTACAGCCTGGATCAGAAATGGTAAAACATTTCCAGACTGTACTATAAAAACATTTTCGAGAATAAACATCACCAGAATAAGATAGCGAATTGCCAATTGACACCATGGATGCATGATCAATATCTCCCTTATATCCTCCCCCACTAAATCTAAACCCCCACCTCAATTTTCCACGTCGTTCGAAGAAAGACGGGAGTGAAGAGGCAAAGAGCATAGAAACAGCGCGCAGGGAAGGATACTCAGGACTCTCTACTAAGCTATGAATATTTACAATAATTTACAATAAATATTTTACTTTATACAATTTTATATCCATTTTTAATGTTAATTTTTAGATAAATTTTCACATTTATTCTTTAGGGATTCTAAGAATAAACGGTTCTAACAACAAAGAAAAATCAAGTTAAAGGGTTCCTTGTTGATATAATCCAACAACCAAGAAGAATCAAGTAAAAGGTTTCCTGGTTGATATGATAGATATGAGGGGTGACAATAGGTACTTCCCCTTAACAATGCTGTTATAACAACCATCGATTAAGTCGGTCCCTCTGACGGTATTTTTAGCCGGACATCAGTATTTTCCTTATATAAGAGATTTGGATTTAACAATTTAACTGCATATGGACAGTTCCCGCATCTTTTGGTATAAGAACCCAGGATCTTTAATAATGTGGTCAGCATACTGGGTGTCCCAATCATGAATAATGTGTTCTTTGTTGGACACATACATATCTTGCCCAGAGGGAAATGCAGTAGTAAACTTTGGATTGGGAAATCACCTTTTCAGTAACCTCAGTGATTTTCTTCCTTATTGGGTTCATGAGGTCGTAAACATGAGTTAGACCTTAGATATAGTGCGGCCCGACGTAAAACAGTTTTTATTGAAATCCTTTGTAAACTTAGGAAAAGCTCCCGGCCATGAACAATGGATGATGAATACTGGATCGTCTGGTCCATATACTCTGGGAAACCGACAGAAATGTTTCTAGATGTCTTGAGCCAAGCCTACAAATCTGAAAACTGCATATAATCGGCAGTTATTGAGTCATGGAAGCGATTTCCAATTATAAAAAACGAGCATATTATTCTTTAGTTCTAAGATTATTATTCTTACTACATAATACTGTCTTGAAGCGAAAAAATGAGCGTAGAGTAACTAAGTCATTTCACTTCACTATTTCTCACTGCACTTATTGATCTTGGGAAATCAGAAGTAAAATTAAATTTTGAGCACTGACTAGTCATTATTCAAAAAAAAAAAAAAGAAATTTAATTTATAAATTTAAATTTGTATCTTTAAAATAAAGGTAAATAATCAGAAAATAAATTGCTTGGAAAGTTTATTATAAATTATACAAAAATGCTTAAACAATAATAAATGATTTTTTTTTTCATTATTAATATTTTTATTCGAAAATAGAAACAATCTAGGAAATCTTTTTCCTGATTATTTTCTATTTTCTTTTATACTTATTGAATCACCCATCTGGTCCATTTAATTTGAAGAGAGAGTCTTACTCATCCAAGTTATAGATTGATCAGAGAACATCGGATTATCTCCTTTAGGAACCGGGACAATCTGTAAAATAAGTTTTAAGCTCCTCCGCACAACCTGTCATGAACATGACAGGTTCGTTGGAACTGAGACCTGATATACTATTTTATATATATTATATATGATATATATTATATTATATATATATAATATATATAATATATATATATATATATCATATATAATGTACATCATAGGTACATATATATATTCAGCTCAATATATATATATATATATATTTAGTTGTGCGGTTTGCGGTTTTCGATGAACTCTATACATTAATATTATATGCTTTTTGTTGATAAATATATACTTACAGTATATATTTTTTCTTTATACGTATCTTAACCATTTTCGGTAAATAACGTGAGGAATTCTATTACACAAGACTTTTTTTGATTTTTAGTTTATAGGTTTTAACCTTTAGTCTGCAAGCAATACACGAAGAATCCAGACACCAAAGATCAACTATAGCAAAATATGTACACCAGGAGGGTTTTTCGTCTTATAAGTTAAGGTTGTAGACGATCAGGCACACTAGAAAGATACATTCAAACGCTTGTAGATGAAGATTCGTTATAAACAATAGTTCAGACGCGAAGTTTACTTAAGAGATTAGAGATTTTGAATAAAAGTTTCTTTTTTTCGTAACTTATCAGATACTATCGTACTGAATAAGTGCTTGGCCAAGTAATTAAATTTACGTTCCAGTCAGTAAAGGAACGACAGAAGTTTCATTTTCTAACCAAATGAAGCAAAGCCAACTTTTATAGGCTTATATACTTCGTATCAGGACACAAGTGTGTCATTCATTTTTATACCCGAGACAAGGTTATAAGACTGGTCCTTCTTCATAAGGTCTACTCCAATGAGTCGACATGAAGTTATTCCTACTAGTAAGTAACTAGCAAGATAGTTTATAGTGACCCCGGCTAAGCACTCTTTTAAATAACAGGTTCACCACCACAACGTTAAATCCATATATTACGGTTTATTATGGCATATATATGTGCATGAACGTTAATCTTTAAAGACATCGTACAAGCAGTGATACTTTCTGGTATTGCAATTGACGCCGAAGTTTTTATAATCGGAGTCTTTTTTGAACCAACTGAGGTATGCTATTTTATCAGATGCTTTTCGAGTCTTTGATAAGAACCTCTCTTACCTCTAAATGTCTCTCGACGTTCCATATAATAAAGAGAAAAACATTTTTACAAGGGGGGGAGTCTCCTCTCGTGTTTCTATCGAAAGAACCAGGAGGAATGAATCAAAGAAGTATTTTCGGCGGGTTCTTCTATATTATCATTTACGGGAGATGGAGAGAGCATCGGCAACTATATTTTTAGGGCCCGAGTATATGACGTATGTCAAAGTCATATTCATAGAGCTCTTCCATAGTTCTAGCTAACTTCCATCAACCAAACTCTATTTTGTAAATAGATGAGTGGCATATGGTCGGTATATAACGAATTTTATACCACGGAGGAAAGGTCTAGGGGATTTGACAGCCCAACGCAAAGCAGTTAGTTCTTTATCAATCACTCCATAATTTCTCTGAGCCCCATTGAAGGTCACAGAAATAAAAGCAATTGGTTTTCGTTCGCCGTCTTGGATTTGAGGAAGGCAAGCACCAGCCCCGAGGTCTGAAGCATCTACAAATGTGCTTTCCTGGAGAAACCTTTGGACTATAAT
>JABUQX010004662.1:0-19543 GCA_015478945.1 Trachelipus rathkii
AAAAGAGAGATATATATATATCTACTGGCTTTTCGCTGATTTATTTCAGATGAAACTTGCTGAAATGTTAAAAATAAGGAAACAAATTATGGTTTACGAGCAGAGAAAATATCATTTTTATAACAGATTTCTATGGAGAAAATAATTTAAAATATCGCAGTTTCAAATTTTCGTGAAGCTTGTATGAAGTATTTAAAATGAGCTGAAAAGAAATAAAATCGTACAAAAATCAAAAATAAAATCGAGAAATGAGCTTGAAAAAAGTTATGAAGTCTTCAAAGTTCATATTTACAGCAAGGAAAGATAATCTTATTGCCATCTGCTTGCTTTTTTTAAACTTTTTTTTTAATTTGCCTATAATGGTGGTGAAACAATATTTAATTATTTTACCACCACTCACAGGTCTAGGGTATGGGTGGTGGAGAGTCCAGTAGAAAAATGTTCGTGCGCCACGCAATTGTATCCTGGGTTCCAATGGATTTTAACTTTTCTAATTATTAATTAAAAATATCTCTTGCAAAAGAATTTCGAAAATGGTATTATAATAATGGATTTGGACTGTGTAAATGATTTTGGGTTGTCCGGTCTCTCTCTCTCTCTCTCTCTCCCTCTCCTCTCTCTCTCTCTCTCTCCCTCTCTCTCTTCTCTCTCTTCTCTCTCTCTCTCTCTCTCTCTCTCTCTCTCTCTCTCTCTCTCTCATCTCTGTCGGTGAACTTTCACATAAATAACGGTTAATCAATACAAAATATTCTAACATTTCAGTTAGGTATTGAAATAACCGAAAAGGGGCTTCGCATAATATATATATATATATATATTATATATATAGTATATAATATATATATATATATAATATATATATATATATAATATATATATATATATAATTATATATCATCACCCACCTTCTCTCCCATGACGAGGGGTAAGGTGCGACACATGCACTGGAAACAGAAAAGAAGTAGAAGAATATGACGTAAGTCAAAAAGAAAGCTCAGCCTTACCGCCCCCTTTATATCCTTAAGTAAGAATTCGTCTCAGTCAGAAAAATCCACCCTAGAGCTTCATGAGACTGCAACGGACTCTCACTATGGCATCTCGTCAATGTAGGGTTCATCTCTTGGCTCATGTGGACCTCAACCATTAATCCTCACAAAACCCAGCCACTCACTCCTATACACCTTTCTTCTCGCCTCTCCCAAACTCACATTCCTCTTCTCCAGGCATTCCTTTACTGACTCAATCCACTTTCTCATCGGTCTCCCAGTCGGATGGTTCCTAGCACATTCCCAACTATACATCCACTTAACCAACCGATTACCACCCATCCTTTCCACATGACCAAACCATCTCAATGTACTTTCATTCATTCTCTCATTTACTCCTTTCTTCATACCACACAACTCATTAATGCGTTGATTTCTCATTTTATCAATTCTTCTCACACCTAACACGCCTCTATGATTGTCCATCTGAATACATTGTACTTTAGATCTATACCTCTTATTCCAGACCATAGTTTCACTACTATACATTAATACAGGTAGCAACATACCCTCATGTAAGACCCTTGTGCACTCAAGACATAGTCCTTTTACATCCACAAAGGATTTAATTGCTGCAGTCACCTTTCTACCATTCACAACTTTCTTACTACACTCTGCATCATCTGTTCCCTTTTCATCCAACATATATCATAAATATTTAAACTCAGACACTTGTTCCGGTTGCTCACCATTCAACATAACTTCAAACCGAGGACTGTCCTCACTCACAACCATAACCTTATTCTTATCTACGTTTACCTTCAAATCCCTCCTTTCACACACCGTGCCGAATCACTCTACCATTCCTCTCAAACTCTCTTCAAATTTGCCACACAAAACCAATCAACCGCATATAATAGGTAGGGCACCATCCACTCACTTACATTCTCTATCATTCTAACACCTTTCCTTGCCACCCCCACCTCTAATTCTCTCATAACCCCATCTATATATAAATTAAATAACCAAGGAGACATAACACATCCCTGCCTTACTCCGCTATTAATATTAAACCAATTACTTTCGACTCTCATTTATACTACACAACGCTTCACTAATCGTCGTACATACTTTTGATTCCATTCAAAAGTATACAATCACACCATATATCACTAATACCTGCCATAGAGCTTCCCTATTAATCCTATCATACGCCTGTTGCAAACCCATAAAACCTAAATACAATTCAATCTTTTCTCTCTCATTTTCTCAATTATTTGTTTGAATGTAAAGATTTGATCCATATATATATATTACTATAATATATATATATATATATATATAATATAATATATATATATATATATCATATATATATATATATATATATATATATATATTATATATATAATATATGTATATAACTATATAACATAAATATAGATATATATATATATATATATTATATATATAACTATATATATATATATAATATATATTATATATAATATATATATAGTATATATATTATATATATTATGATATATATATATATATATATATATATATATATTATATATATATATATATAATGAACTGATAAAGCTTCAGTCCAAATTAAGATTAATTAATAATAGATAATTAGTGAAAGTTGTGATGCGGGTATGGTTTTATTAAAACACAATGTGTAAAATTAGTAATATTTCCATAAAAATTAATTAGAATGTAATACGGGCAATAATATACTTAAATTGGATAATTTCTTCAGTATAAATATATAACGGCTAAATAGCCGGTTTACTGGCCCTACGACTGACTCTAAAGCGTCTTGCTTGTACGAGTGCTAAAAGCTTAATCCATTTATTTATTTTGTTGGCTCGAAGGTGGCTCCAGAAAGCTCTCACCACCGTTACAAGTTTCAAATCCTCCTCTGCCCTCATTAGCTGGTTTATAATCATAAACAATAATGTTTATATTGTTATTACAGTAAGTTTAAAATATGGGCAGACGCGGAGCTCCACTTCTGCCTCCTGCACTATATTGTCGCAGAGTCACGATTTCGGCAAGTGCCCCGAAGGGCGGTCTCCATAGATGCTCACTTCGCCGTTACAATTTTAAATTCACTTCCTCTCATTGGCTGGTTTATAATCTTTAACACTTTAATAAGTTTTTTTTTACAAGCGGGCTCTACGTGGCATTAGAGGCCACGGTTATTTCTATGTACAATACTAATTTACATGCATTTTCCCTGATTTCTACATGTTTCAAGTGATTTATAGACGATTTTCAATGGGAAAATTTTGGTATTGGGGGGTGTGGGATATGTTTGGGGAATTTTTTTCCCTTTTTTTATTTTATAAAGTTGGGTTAGGTTAGTAGGTTATGATATGTAAGGTTGGGTTAGGTTAGTAGGTTATGATATGTAAGGTTGGGTTAGGTTAGTTAAGTATGTTTATGTTATTGTACCCAAAAAAATACCAAAATATGCCCAAAAATACCCATATACTCCATCGAAGAGAATCTAAAAACCACTTGAAACATGTAAAAATAATAAAAAAACGTCCTAATTTTACTGGGGAGGTGAAACAGGAAAGGTCCATCATATAATGTAAAATAATTTAAATATTAAGATGTATAAATTTTTGTGTGAAAAAAAATTGAATTCCCGGTCACTACCCCTGTCAAAACCGTTACATGTAAATGTTGCCGAATTACATTTGCAGACTTAAACCCGTACCTGTGCGAAGTCTTACTCACGGTTTTAACAGCGTTTTACGAGTTACCTTTACACACACAGTTCTGAACGCCAATCTGACCGGCTCGCCACTTTGCGTGGCAGTTAAAACTTAAAACTATATTTGCAAAAGCTGCTTTATTCTTTTATCTTAAGTAGTACTATAATGATGAAATACTCGAATAACGGTAACACGTATTATGTTTTATTTAATTTGTATTAGGTCATAGTTGTTCACAAGCCTGATGTTAAACCTGAAATACAAAGAATTCGTACAATGTGTAAGTCAAGATAGAAGTCTTGCATTTTAATAATCAGTGACTCTGGATTTTTTCTTCTTACATACAGATTTTACAAATTTATAAATGAACAAAAATATACAAAAAAAGTATATAAGTAAAAATAATTAAAATACACGGATATTAAGTATTAAAACATGTGTTAAAAGTCGACTTTACATGATTTAAATTGTTCAGCCAATATAGTTGTTTAAATAAAAACAAGCTAAAAGTATGAAATAAAAATAATGCTATTTCGTATTTTTTTTCCCTAATGAAAAGAAAATTCTTTTGAAATTTTAAGTATTGAAATAAAAATGATATTCGAACTTATAAGTATATATATTTTCATTCCGCCCGCGAATATTAGCGCCTGCGGCGCACTAAAGCTACTCTGGGCTACATCGTTCTTAAACCACCCCTCCTGCGAGAATAGGTCGCCCTGTTCTGCGGCGGACGGGTACGCGAGAAAATTTGCGCTGCGGGCGCACGCCAGGACGGGCGGGGACGCGGCCGGGCGGGGACGTTGGCGGGCGGGACGCGGCGGATCGCACCTGCGGTGCGGGGCTGGTTGTCTTTTGCCCGAGGACGCATGCGGCGCCTGTGTCCACTTATGAAACCCGGGGAGGAATTAATATTAACATCTGTTCTAATGATGTGGGGTAGAGATGAAGCCATCAAAGAGTGATTTCATCAAGATGAAGTCAGTACATAGATATGCTAATCAAAGATACGACGCTCATCAGATGGAAGTCATCAAAGATGAACCTTCAAAGTTGAGGCATCAAATGCTGAGGCATTAATGCTGGAGGGGCAGTCGAAAGTTGAGGCATCAATTTGAGGCATCAAAGTTGAAGCATCAAAAAATCGAGTGTGTGAGTGTAAGTGTATCTGTGTGGTGGGTGTGGAGTGCAAGTGTAATAAGTATAAATGTATTGTGGGTGTGTGTGTTGTGTGTGTGTGTGTGTGTGTGTGTGTGTGTGGTGTGTGGGTGTGGTCACCTGATGGAAAAGGTAGTTAGGATTAGAATCATACAGGTCAAGGTACCTATCATGACCTAATGGTTAGCATAGATACCTCACCGAAAGGCTAGGCATGCAGTTACCGGATGAGCTCAAGGCGGGGTGGAGGCCTAGGTGCAAGTGTAGGATAGGTGTAGGCTAGTGGATGGTAGGTTAGGTCAGGTTTAGTGTTCTAGGAGGTTAAAGGGTTTAGGTTAGGTCAGGTTTAGGATATTGGGTTAAGTTTAGGTTAGGTTAGCGTTTAGGGTTTTGTATTTAGTTAGTCAGGTTAGGTACATGATGTAGGCTAGGTGTAGCTGGGTATAGGGTAGTCTCGCAAGGTCCAAAGCCGTAAATATCAGGTCAGAAGCAAGGTTAATATATATATATATTATATAATATACTTATATATATATATATATATATATTATATATTATATAATGTATTATATATATATATATAATTATATACTATATATATTATAATAGATATGATATATTAGTATATATTATATTATTAGTATATGAATAATATTACTATATATATATATTATAGTATTATAAGATATTTATTTTAATATATATATAGATACTTGCCTACTCTCTCTCATCTCATCTCGGCTCTCTCGTCTCTCTGCTTGCTCTCCTTCCTCTGCGTCTCTTGCTCTCTCGTCTCTCTGTTCTTCTGTGGCTCGCTCTCTCGTCTGCTCTCTCTCTCTGTCTCTCTCGTCATGCCCTCTATCTCTCTCTCGTCTCACCTGGTGCTTATATGTGTTCCTCTCTCGTCTCTCGGGTCATCTTCGCTCTCCTATCGCTCGCTCGCGCTTTGGTAGATTCGGGCAATGCGCATGTCTTGGATTATGGTGACTGGAACAGTAAAAAGAAAAGTGTTACTTATCTTTTACTATCCGTTAATATACCAGAAATAAAAATTAAAAATAAATGAAATAATTACGTTACGCAAATTGAATAAAATAATTAAAAATAAATAAACAATAATTAAATAATTCAAATAAAGAATGAATAAAATAATGTCAAATAAAATGGATAAAATTTTTTATCCATTCAAGAGGAACTAAAACAACGATAGCCTGAGAATCCTAACACGTGATTTCCTTTCGTATCCATCTTATCTTTTGCATATTTTAGCCAAAAGTATAACAGAAATAAGATAACAAAATATAAAGAACGGTGAGGAATAATAAATAGTAATTCAAAATAGAAATATAAGAATTAAAATTCAATAAAAAGAATTCAATAAGGTTTACAAAGTGTAAAGTGCTTTAACTATTGATAGCTGGATGCGACCACGTGGGTATCTCTCTCTCTCTCATCTCTCGTCTCTCTCTCTCTAATCATTCTATCTCTCTCTCTCTCTCATTCTCTCGTTCCTCGAGCAAATATATTCATAATATATATTATATATATGTTATAATATAGTTATATATATATCATATTAATAAGTATATAGAGTTAAGGAATATATGTATCATGAATATATATATACTAATTATATAGAAATACTATAGATACTAGAATATATAATCATATATACCTAGTGGACAGTAATGTACTTTATCTATATATTTTCAGTATAAATATATAGTATATATCAGTAATAGTAATATATTAGTATAATATTATAAATATTATATATCATAAATAATAATTATATATATAGTTATTTATAGTATTATATATATAATTTATATTGTGTATAAATATATATTATAATATATTAATATTATATAATACTATATATATAATATATATTTATAGTATATAGCGTATGACATATAGTATATATAAATATATATATATATACTATTTATATATTATATAGTATATTATTATATATGATAATATATACTATATATATATATTTATATATATAATAAATACTATATAAAAGTATAAATATTATTAAATTATTATTATAGAATATTAATTAGAATAATTATCCATTTTCACGATTCCAAGCGCTGCAAAATATTCAAACTTTGAATATATACAAGTATGTAGTTTCTCCTCAGATGGCGCGACCGCTGGACGGGTGGTTTTAAAAGTCAGGGGAGTTTTCCAGATCGGTGGTGAGACGGTCCGAGTTCTATTTTGGATGTGATGACCGATGGGGAATGTAACATGTAAAGACAAATGTAAGGCTTGAGGTGTAAGGATAGTTGAAGCAGCAGATGAGGGGATGGTGAAAGATTCGTGAGTTAGCGACGCAGCGCTGGGTCGGAGTGTGTGTGTGTGTGTGTTGTGTGTGTTTGTAGGATATATATATGATGATTATATAGTATATAGTATATATTTATACTTGGGTTGGGAGTAGTTATTTGTTATATATGAAGTGGCTAACTTACTTATGATGAGTTATAAGTTATGATTATATTGCATGATAGAGAGGTGGTGTTGGTGGGTGATAAATATATATATATAAGTTATATATATTGTATATTATATAGTATATATATTGAGTATATATCTATAAAGGGATTGGCTCGGGTTTGCTGGTGCGGATGGAGGTTTGAGGACATGTAGAGGGGGTGTCTCGTTGCGGAAGTGAACTTCCAGGACGCGGTTGCATGGGCGGGTGCGTGGATAATATACGGCGGTGTGGGGTTTGAGGTGGGTCTTGGGGTTGGTGACCTGCGGGTGCCCAGGAATTCTACATGTTTGGTTATAGACATCAAAAAGAGGCTAAGGTCCCTTATAATTGAGAGCAGCAAGAAATAATCTACCGGGGCTAATAAATATTTGACCCTTATGGTCTCGAATAAAAAATTAGGGTGGGTGACGGTACACGGTGTGGAACGCAACCACGTTTGCACGCCCTTTGTCTTCGAAAGGGCGCTTAGGAGATTGAGCTAGGGTTTGCGCAAAGTCAAGATTAGGGTTGCCAATAGGTTACAGGGTGGGGTCCAGAAGGATGGCTGCCAGGAGAGGAGTCAAAGGGGTTGCCGAAAACAGTCAAGAGGGCCAAAAAAGGAGGTCAGAAGTCAGGTGAAGTATATATGCTCAAAAAACGGTCAAGGGCGGGAAAGAAATGGTACAAGGGCCGTTAAAAAAGGTCAAGTGTTCGAGTCATTGGAGGTTGCTCGAGGTAGTGTGTCAAGGTCAAAGGTCCGGAACCTTAGCGCCATACTATCTAATACAATTGTGAAACCGCGAAGAAATTAAATCATGTGTTCTGATGTGAAGAGAGTTAATAAGACAATTAGCAAAATGAGTTGATTATGTTGTATTTTGTGATAGTTATATTAATTACATCAATATATTTATAGTAAGTTTTAGTATGTTGTGAACTGTTCCCCATGTATCGAAGGTTAATATTCAATAGAGGTGAGTTGAAAGCGTTTTCTAAGTTATCGGTATGATGCGCAGTTTGGTTTGAGTGACGTTGTAATTTTGGACTTCTCTATCGTTGGTGATTTAAAATAGAGAGATGTTTATTATGGCGTAGTTAGTATATGGTATATGGGTATTATAGTGGATGTTTATATGTATTGTTGTGTTGTAGTGAATAGTATTATAGTGATATAGCTATATTATAGGGGAGTTTTTTGGTGTAAGTAGGGTTGGGTATATGGGGGTATAATGGTATATTTGGTGTTTTTTGTTATGGGGGTTCTGGGGTAGTATTTATATGCATTATATATATAGTATATAATATATATTATATTATAAGGGGAAATCAAGGTCAATGTCTGGGTTTTCTGGGATATAGGATTATATATAGTATTGATGGTATGTATATAGTAGAGGTTATTTTATGTTATATATATTATATATTATATGTGTTGGATGTGTTATGTAGTTGTTAGAGTACTGATATTACATTATATATTGTATTTGTAATATTAGTAGAGGATAAAGGTTATGTGCTGGCATATATAGGTGAGTTATATTGGGTGGTAGGGTGTTAGAGTATGTTGGAGGTGTGGGGTTTTATTTAGTAGGATGGTGTGGGGTGTTATTGATGTAGTTTCGTGGTATTTAGTATGGGATAGTAGTTGGAAGGTAGTTAGATGTTATAGGTATGATGTTGGTGTTTGTTTAGAGGGGGGTGTGTATGGAGTGGTTGGTGTGAGGTTTTTTTGTTTGAAGTAAATGATATATATATTATAGTTGTTTTAGGATATCGATAGTCTATATTAGTATTGTGAGGTGGTGATGATAGTTTTTTAGTAATTACGGATTTATGTTAAGTAATGTTATGAGTGGATTTATTTATATATATATTATATAATATATATATATAGTATAATAGATTAATATAATATATATTAATATATGATATATATATATAGTAAATTATATAGATATTATATTGTATATATAATTAATATAATAGATGTATATGTAATATATTATTATATTATGATATAATTTTATTATATACGTAATAAATATATATACTATGTATATATAAATACTAATACTAATATTATTATAGCTATATTATATAATATTAGTAAATATAGTATATATATATATATATATATATATGTAATATATATATATATAATATAGTATATATAGTTATAGTATATATATATATATATATATATATAATATCATATATATATATATAATATTATGTGAGAGGTGGGAGGTCGTTTGGTGATAGTATGAGGTTTTCGATTTGTTTGATGGTGTGATGAGGTGGTAGATATATGATATATAGTATGAGGGGTATGGGGTGATATTATATTTTTTACTATAATAGTTGATATATATATAATATAGATTATATATATATATATATATATATATATTATACTATAATCTATATAATATAGTATATATATAGTATATACTTAATATATATACTATATTATATATATATATAATATATAATATTATAATAATTTGATGCTCGTACCGCATAGAGGATGCAGTTGTAGCGCTTGTGGTTATTTCAAATTAGTTTAAAAATTTCAGTTTGTTCCTCGTTTCAGCTTCACTATCCAGTGTTGTTTTTCGTGCTTTTTGTGTTATTTTATTATAAAAGATAAAAAATTTTAAATCTGAGTGTTTGCTGTATAATAAATGATGTTTTAGGAAAAATAATATTCAATTAAAACTGTAAATAAGTTTTTTATTTTCATTTTTAACTTTTTTTTTTTTATTTATTAAGATGATAATTACCATAAGTCAAATATTAATGACCGTTTAGAATTTCGTTTTAATATAAGGAAAACTCGTAACGTAAGAAAAAAAAAAAATTATTTAAAGTTTGTAATAGAGCAGAACCTCAGCATCACTGATTTTTTTTCCTCTCTGGGCAGGTTGGGGACCCTATTTAGTTTATTTTATTTATTTATTTATTTATTTATTTATTTTTTATTTATTTTGTCTCTTTGTTTTGTTTTTTATTTAGCTTAATTTTTTAAATGGGAGGCAAAAGAATTTAACGTTCTAACATCAAGTTGAAATTGTTGAAGACTTATTATATTAGTATTGTTGATATACACACATTGTATTTTTTTAAAACGTGCTTAACTTTGGTTTAGTTTCAACATAAGATTTTCAGTCACGTTTGGTAACAGGGCTTGGCTCAAAAAAAACATTTGTTTTGAAAAGCCCAGTGGCCCGTGTGTGAGTGGTTCTCTAAAACCCGGTATAATATAAGAACGGGAAGTTGTTGTTTTTTTTCATTTATTTCTCTTTCCTTTTCAGAGCAATAACTTGCAATTTCATATAAGTTTAAGTTGGGGTTGTGTTGTTCGAATTTGTTGCGTACTAGTGTATTGGGGATTAGAGGTTGGTGAGTCGTTTGGAAGTATGACAGTATACCAAAGGACTGTTTGAGATGCGCAGATAGAAATAGAGACTAGGGAGAAGTGGAATTGGCGACTTGAATGGGGCTGAAAGGTCCTATAGGTCACAGCAAAGGTAAACATGGTTAATATCTAGTCTATGGTTGGGTTGAGAACAATTCGCGCAATAAACATTGAAAGAATAAAAGTGCGAGTGGAAAGAAATCCTTGTTAGCGCTTGTCAATGATTCGTGCAAATCTAGTGAACAAGTGCTAATTACAACCGTTGAAAGTGATGGATCTTACAAGAATGTAGAAGAAAGGGATGTCTATCTACATTTTTCGCATGGCTGGGCAAGACATTCAACAAAATGAAAACATGGTTATTATCTGTACTGAACACATCATAAAACTCAAGAAGATATGTCTAATATATCAATAAAATGTGACAGACTGCACAAAAAGCAATATCTTGGACTTGGTTTTGCGAGAATATGTAATTTCTAAGTTTTATTTTAAGTGCGTAATCTGAGACTGACCTCTTATGTTGCGTTTTTGATGAGGTTACGGTGTGGGGGGGTTGGTTGAGTTGAGATTTGTGAATTGTTCATGATGAAACAAACCTTAAGCCGCTGGTTACTCCTCGACCTTACGAAGAATCTATGCAGGTTGTGTCCACTTTTGTGAGAGTAGCGGCGTCATATTATATGGTAGTTTATGTACATCTTGTTTATGTTTTATAGTATTTTATATAGTTAGTTATATATAATATATAGGTATGTATTGTATATATTAGTATATATATATAGGTATATGTGTATATATATGATAGTAGAGTATGGAGTTATATAGTATATTGAATTTAAGGATTAATAGTAAGTTAGTTATAGCTGATATGGTTTGGGTATATAATATTTTCTAGGTCTATATAATATGTATGTATAAGTTTGTGTATATACTAGTAGTGGTTTTAGGTTTTTGATATGGGTTAGTTTAGTTGTGCTGGTTAGTAGTAAGTGGATTGATGAAAAGCTTGGTGATTATAAGGTATGCATTAAACATACTAAGGAGTATATATATATAATTATAAGTATATACATTAGTATTATAGGTGGGGGTTTTATGAGTGTTTGATATATTAATATAGAGGATGTTATAGGTTGCGTATTAGGTTGTGTATAGTTTTTGAGGGGTAGTGGGGTGGGAGTGGGTAATAATATATTAGATATAGATAACGTGCTGCAGATGTGGGGAGTGGTTGTGCATCGCTGGTGTGGTGGGTGTGGGCGTGTGTGGGGTTTTTGTTGTGGGTTGGTGTGTTGGTTGTTGGTTACGGTGGACCCCGCCATTTAGGGGTTGTCCGCTAGCCGCACCTCCGCTCCTCGAGAAAAACGTAGTCCGCTAACGCTCCTCCGCACCTATTCAGACCATCAAACCTCCGCCATGTGCTGCAAGTCCAGTCAACGCGCCACAAGGTTGGCCTGTGGTTCCTGCTTATTATAATGGTGCTGTGCTGACGTGTGGTCACAATAGTGTAGTTTATGGGTATAGTATAGATTACATGACATGATTATGATATGTGGTGGTGCTAGTGGTGCGCGATGCATGAAGATAGTATTTATTTATAATGAGTTTATAGTGATAGAGAGAGTGAGAGTAGTGAATATTTATCAAATATGTCTCGAGGATTTCTGCTCACTTTCCTTTTCCCAAATTGTCGTTGGCTGTTCTAAGTAGGGATCATGAAGATGCTCATTGATATCCTTTTCAATACTAGAGATTTTTAGGTGCGGTGTGCTCAATAATTGTAAAGCCATGGCTGAAGCTGATAAGCTTCTTTGCGCCGTGAGCGGGTTATACTATATGGTGTTGTCCGATTGTGTGTTGCCGGCTTGGCACTAATATTTTAAATATTCGAGCTTGCTACAGCAGGCTTTGGAACTGAAGAGAGTTAGTGGAAGTTTTGCTGTGTTAGTATTTTAGTGAGGACGATGGAGTTCAGGTGCAAATGCCGTGCTCCTATGGAGGAGATTAGAGTAATGAAATGTGGCGCTTTTTGGTTGCGTATGTTTTTGGAGGAGGGCTTTGTTTTAGTGTTTGTCGTTCTTTGCGCGAGCAGGTGTGTCCATTGCTAATTTGGGTGTTGGTGTTTAATGATGAGTCATACTATCCTGAGTTAGTTTTGTGCAGTTCTGTGCCTGCGGTGCCGTTGTTGCTGATATATTATTTTTTTTTGAGGGAACCTTTTGATGCCTGCTGTCCACCCGCAGAAGAAGTCCGTGATTTTCGTGCCAAGACTTTAGGTAGAGTCCATGAAAGCTGTTGCGAACGCCATGCAAGGAAGTCGATGCTATTGTTACGTGTATCAGCTCGGTAGCTATATACTAATAAATATATACTATATAATAATATATATATATATAATAGTAGTATATAATATATATATATAAAGTATATACTATGTCTAATATATAATAAGGTATATATATATTAGTATATAGTAAGTAGTTTTGCTTGCAAAAGACCCAATATATCATATATAGTTTCTTGTTATATAGGTATAATATATAATGTATTATATGTATAACTATTGTTATTAATTGATAATCCATATATATAAATATATATAATATAATATTATATATATATATATGATATAGGTAGATATAATATATTATATTGGGTTTTCACAGAATTGATTTAGATTTTTCCATTAATTATTAAGTAATAAATATAATTAAATTAAGTTTTTAGGATGAGGGTAATAGCCATGTCATGTCTATAAAATCAATTGTAAGATGTTTTATACCCTATTATGGGTACCATTAAAAGGGAAGGGTGTGGAGATCTGGTTTTTTGGAAAAGTATTAATTATTAACAAATTCAAATCAAAATATTTAAAAGTATAAGTTAGCTTATATTATACTTAAAATAAAATATTATACTTTTCTTTATTATGACCTAAAAATTCTTAATAAAGTAAATCTATAACTGTCATCTTTTCAAAAAAAGGTGCGAAACAAACAGAGCGGAAAACATTTATTTTTGAGTTCCGCACGTGCAAGTGCCTGCCGAATTTCCTGACGTCTCTGGCACCGCTTCCGCTAGGCCGGCATCCCTTCTCTGGTAGCTGCCGCTCGGAAGCGGACTAGCGGACTAGCGAACTAGCGGGAAGTGCCCACCGTCTCATAATATATATATATAATAATTAGTAGTAAATATATTATATAGATATATAATTATATTATAATATATTATAAATATATAGTAATTTATATTAAGTAATACCATTATATAATATATAATATATAGTTATATATATAGATACTATAATATATATTATTAATATAATATATACTTAGTAAATATATAATATCATATATAATATATTATATATATATAACTATATATATAATATTATATATATACTATATATATATATATAATATATATTATATACATGTATATATATATATTATTATATATATGATTAATTATACATTATAGATGGAAAAATAGTATATATTTAATATTATATAATATATATATATTATATATATATATACTTATATATATATTCTATCTTTCAAACAAAAATGAATTCAAACATGAGCGTGGGTAGAAGGGGTAGAGAGAAGGGTAATAAAAATTCTTAATATTTTCAATTTTTCTGGTTTGCCTCGAAGATTGTTTATTCTGCAATGTTTTTTTTGTTGTGAAAAAACCCAAGTGGGCAAAATAGTGGAGTTTTTTTCAAGTGGTTTTTGAAAAAAATTATTTAAAATATATATATATAGTATATAATATATATATAGTACTATATTATATACTATATATTATTATATATATATATATATATATAATATAATAGTAGTATATATATTATATAGTATAAAAGTATATCTATAAATAATATATATATGATATATATTATAGTAATATATATATATACTATATTAATATTTCTTATCAAACAAATGAATTAAAATGGAGCTTTAGAAACATTTCACAGGTAAACAAAGAGTATAATTTCTAATATTTTTTTTTTGTTTACTATTTTTTTATTTAATAATTACTGAAAAAAAGATAGAAAAACCAAGTGGGCAAAAAACGCGTTTTTTTTCAAAGTGTTTTTAAAAAAAAAAATACGACGGTGGTTTTTTCGGGTCGGCCCCTCATGTCCAACCCTTGCTATTATAAGCTATATTTGGAAAAAGACAGGCATGTTAGCGACTGCTTGTACTTGTTGTTACACTAGATGTGCATGTGGTGTTGGAATTAGGGATTAAGTGGCCATAGTGTCGGGCGTAGACGAGAGCGTCTTTTGATTTGCCCATACGTCCGTAGTACTAGTCATTCAATGCCTTAGACATTGTTGGAGATATCGCCTATTCTAATACCTCTCACTCTAATCCTCTAATTCTTTCTGTGACCACAATATTCAAGGGTTTCTTTTCTCTAATAACCTCACTCACAACTAAAAGTGATCATAACAACTTACAACTACAATAACACTAAACAAACACAACTACCTACTCACAAACTACAACTACAACTACCTAATCAGCAGACTTCATATTCAAAGTTCAGACTATATTGGTGGTCTGTGCCTAATTAGCACCATGCCAGTCATTTGAGACACGCGTCTCGAAACCTTGAATCCTCTTACTTTGATATTGCAATGGTTGGAGATTTTTTTCCTACTAATAAATTAATCGTGTTTTTCTGCTAACTGCTTCTCACTAATAGAACAAATTTTTTCGAGATCTTTTTGAATATCTACTTACTTCACGAGACTGTTACTTCTTCTCAACCAATGTAGTGTAAATACTTGACTTTATTATTACTTTTGTTCATTAACGATGCTTCTCAGCTGTACTTCTAGCCCCGTTCGTTCTCATACCGATAAATCAACTCTCCATTCTTCCACTCATTTCAAATCTGCTCACTCTTTTGCATCTGGAGCTGCTTCTCGATTTCGTCTTTACTATTCTATTTTTGCAGATCTGGATGGGATTTTCCGGGGGGGGTACACAACCACCTTGTGACCCGGTACATGATGCTCTCAATTTCTTATACATCTCTCTCTTTTCAGAAACCACCTCTGCCTAACTTTCTATTCTCCTTTTCGTCGGCTCTGAACGTCTCACTTGTGACAGCAACAATAAATCATTCCATTTGGTCTGCAACAGGATAAGACAACAACATATTGTCTTGGAAACCTCACACCAAAGTGGTTGCCAAGGCGGCCTCAAAGAAGATGGGAGTTCTGATCAGGTTACAGGAATTTTTTTCTACCAAACAGTTACTCCAGATACATATGGATCTTATTTGTCCTTGTATGGAGTACTGTTCTCCCATTTGAGGGTAGACTCCGATTCCAACCTTCTTTTGAATAGAGTTGAGTCTAAGGATAAGATAAACTATGCTCTACTTTCTAACCCTCTCAAGCTTCCCCCCTTGACCCTCTATCTCTGCGACGTGACGTTGGCGCACTATCTATTTACAACAGGTACTACAACGGCAGGTGTTCGAGGGAGTTGGCCACTCACATACCACCATCATCACCACTGCGACGCCCTCGTAGCACAAGGGACGCTTTGCTTGCTGCGATGAATTTTGTGTGAACATCAAAATCGTCCAGAAGCTTTCTTGTGGTGTGGTACCTTTTTCTTGTCCCCAGGTAACATAACCTTTCTTTTGTAGAACCCCATCATCACCATATACTTTTTCTGCTGCATTTAATATTCTTCTCGTTAAGGCCTCCATCTGCGCTCATCTGAGAGATTGAAGTACATTAGTTTAGGAGAACTTTTCATTTTGTTTTACTATTCATTTTATTATTCTGCCCGTTACATGTCCATGAGTGGTGGTAACCTGTCAATATTAATATAATAGTATATATAAATATATATATAATGATATATTATAGTATATATTAATATATATAATTATATATAGTAATATGTATATATATATATATATATATTTATAATTATATATAAATACTATTTATTATATATATATATATATATATATGTTTATTATATAATATATATAAGTACTCATATATAGTTATCATATATATATATAACTATACGTGACATACTGCGAAATTTAAGAAATAGGTACTGAAACCAGTCCGATATAGTCTACTGAGAACAATTTAGAAGGTAAACAAAAAAAATTTAAAAGAAATCCCTATTGTCAATCTTATTTTTAAGAACAATGCAAACTTGTCCAAGTTTATACCGTATAATTTATATATATAATTTATTATTCATGTCAGAAAAGATGAATAGACTGAATAGACTGAACGTGATATTAGTGTATAGTGATTATGAAGACAACTTGTGCGTTATGTGTGATGAAGGGCTTTCCAGTTTTTCAAGTGTTCTGTTTGAAATAAAGTGTATGATGTTTTGAGAGATAGTCCCTAGAAAGCAAGTAGTCTGTCATTCGGAATATAGAAGAAAGGTAATTCTAATTTGTAGGCGTTGGCTCATGAGCAACTCGAAAATTTTTGCGGCACAGCGAAACCGCAATCCTGCACGCAGGTAAGCTACATCAGCAAACGCCGCACCGTGAGGCGTACCGCCACCACACGCTAATGTTCAATGTCAGTTGACATGTCGAGAGTCCTGGGCGGGCGCTCTGCAATCGAACGCGACAGCGGCACCGCACCGGTAACTCGGAGCTGATTTGTATGTAGCGCACAAGGAACTACGACCAGGCGCACGACACCGGCATGCCAAATATGAGCGCACCGGGCGCCGCTAACCCGCACCTGGTGCACTCGGCAACTCCTAATCTAGGCAAGACAGACTGTGTACTCTGAGAATATATTATATATATTACTATATTATATATAGTATATATATATAATATATTAATATACTATATGTTGGCTAGTATATTATATTATATAAGTAGAATATATATATATTATATATTATATATAGTATATAGGAGTATAGTTAATATCCATGTTAGTCTATACGTAACAAATACTATTATAGATCATCCCAATGCTAAATTTAAAAATACCTGCAAATAGCAAAAAACTTAAAAAACTGAATTTAATGCTCCACTGATAATCCCGAACGACAGTTATTGTTTTGTCTAATAAATTTTGTAATCCCAGTAAGTGAAGAAGAATTTTCACTTTGGGATTTTGATTTTTAGTTATGCCAAGAAATCCCGATCATTATGTAAATTACTTCATGTCGTTCGAGAAATTAGTTAATAATTATTAACTAATTATTAATTATTAATTAAACTAACTAATTATAATTTGAGATCTTATACATCATACCGCACTTATTTCAAATCTATCACTAATAAGATCAAAGTTATGACCTTCAAAAAATTTAACGCTGAGTCCAGTGTTCGAATCCCGCTGATGGAGAGTAAAATCTCCTTTGACTCATTTAAGTCTTCTAAATTTTACACCACGGAAAGTAATTTTTTCCTCATTGATAAATCGAATTTTACAACTACAAAAATATTGAAAACAGATGTTTCAATCATAATTTCCAAACTAGATAAAGGCCGTGGAGTAGTTATAATGAATAGGTCGAATTACGCTAAACAAATCAACTCTACTCGGCAGACATAACAAATTTGAAATAATAAAAAAAAAAAAAAAACTTTAAAATAACCATCACTAACCTGGAAGAGATAAGCGAATTTCCTGGCTTCATATAAGCTAGCTTCAATTCAGCAATTTTTAACCATTTATCTAATTTAGCTTCCGTAAACTATATACTACTTAAATTTGGATGATTAAAATTGACTACCAAAAATACATAAACCAGGGACGCCTATAAGACCAATCTTAGCAGCATCATATAACACACAACTAGAATATAAACTACCAAATTTTTGGTACCTATTTTGGCTCGGTTCACTACCACCGATTACATAATAAGAAACTCTTATTCATTTAAGAATTCGTTACAAACTTGAAATCCTAAACGATTTTTGATATAACTAGTTTTTAGTAATAATAAAATCCTTATATATAACTATCCTTAACTAACACTACTACTACACACTACTGAACTGATTACTACTGCACTATTGTAAATTAATAATAATATATAAATAATAATAGAAAAATAATAAATTTTAAGAGTGAAGAAGAGGACCCAGAATTAGCATAGAAGATTATGAAGAGAATAATTTAGGTTTATATTGAATCGAATAATTAATAAATAATTAAAAAGCAGATTATGATATATCATTTTAACAGTGACAAATTTATAAAGGTTTCCTCAATCCTCTTCTCTCTCGCCATCTCATATTAGATTTAGAACTTTTATTTTGCAACTTGTGATACCTACTTTACTTTTAATAAGCAACTATATCGCCAAAAAGATTCTCTATCAATGGGTTCTCTTCTTAGCGCAGTTATAGCGAACACATAACCTTAATTGAATACAGTTGAGACGCAAAATAATTATCTACCGTTCTGCAATTACAAACAAGTTAGTTTAAATATAATTACGACTTCTTGATTCCAATATTCGCGTTGAGCATGCAAAATTTAAACTTTAAATGTATGTAAACTAATTAAACCTTTGAAGGAACTGCTAAATTTCAAAGTAACGTAATCAATTATAAATATATATAAGATATTAGTATATATAATGTATATATATATATATATATATATATTGTAACTATATAGTATTTTTATATACTATACAAATTTAACATTTTTTATTCATCTTTCTGTTTATTTATTCATATTTGATTAAACTATTAGTGATACCAA
>JABUQX010004663.1:7500-30000 GCA_015478945.1 Trachelipus rathkii
TATAAATTTTCGATTTTTTGCCGAAAAGCAATTTATTATTATTATTATTATTATTATTATTATTATTATTATTATTATTATTAATATTATTATTATTATTATTATTATTATTATTATTATTATTATTATTATTATTATTATTATTATTATTATTATTATTATTATTATTATTATTATTATTATTATTATTATTATTATTATTATTATTATTATTATTATTATTATTATTTTATAAATTTGTGTTTTCATGTTGTCACGGGCTCACAATAAAATACACAAAATGAGGTATTAATTAATTTTCAATATTTCTTTTAATTTTAAGGAAAATCAGACATTTTTAACTTTTTTACCTCTGGTCGAAATTTGATGAAAAAAAAAAAGGAAAAAAAAAAAAAAGAAAAGAAAAACGCATATTCTTCCAAACCAGCCCTAAAATTTAAAATAAATTCGGTAGAAAAAAAATTTCCATTTCCAGTTGTTTGACAAAAACCACTTAAATTTTTTTTATTTTTTCCTGTATTGTGATTAATAGATTATATGTAGAAAAAAAAATTAATGATAATAATATAAAAAAAAATCTCCGTCATCTATTTGTAAATTTGCAATATAAATGAAAGTAGGCAGAGTTGAAAAAATATCTTCATTTCCAAAATTTTTACAGGATCTTATTTAATTCAGAATATAGTAACTTTTTTTTCTTGTAAAAATGATATTTGAAATTAATTTGATAAAAAATTCTAATCAGGAAATATTATGAAAATATGTAATATAGATTTTGGATATCTTGCTTTGCTTCAATTTTATTGGCAATTGAATATTGGGACTTTTTTAATTTCACAAAAAGAAAAATTAATAAATAAATAAAAAGCCCAAAAAAGATCTCCAAACTTTCAGATTTTGCAGACACCTTTATGATCGTTTATTTATCTTGTGATTTCATGTAACTTGGTATTGTAACTTCAATACTTGATGGTTTAAATTTTTGAAAACCTACTTTTTTCTTAGCACTTTTAAATGTCATAAATTTTCGATCAAGAAATGATAATGGGAAAATACTTTTCCTTCAAAAAAGCAGAGCAGTGTGATTGAAGTTTCCGTTGCTAAATTTCATAATCATTGAATCATTGAAAAACACTCAACTTTGATGCCTTTTTTTATTTTTATTTTTTTATTTTTTTTTTTTTTATTTTTTATATTTTTTTTTTTAAATTTGATTTTTTTTTTTTTTATAGTTTGGAATTCATTTGTCCGATTTCAAATACATATTTCCATAAAAAAGGAAGACTTTTTCTTCTTAAAATGTTTTCATTTTCAAAACAGAATTATAAATGGCTGGGCAAGATCTTTCTTTGGTGAATAATTGATCACGATTCTGCTAAAAAAAAAAATTCCTAAGTGATTTTTATCAAAAGCCGAAAATGAGGATAACTTTTTTTACATTGAAAATTTTTAAAAATTATATTGCAGAAATGGAAATATTCGGAGAGTTCCTTCTTATGGTTTAAGTATCATCAAATTCAGACAAGAAATAAAAAAATTAGTAAAGAGCTTGCTTCTCCTTGATAAAACGGAATGTAATATCGATTACTCTGCGTATAACTTTAAATCCATGCATTTAATATCGAATATATCCGAAGATAGTCCACCAAATGAAATTTCCTTTCGCTATGGAAAAAAATCATGTTGAGACGAACATCTGGTGCAAATCCCATGTAAATTGATTATACAGTCAAAGTTACGACCATATGAGGAATTTGAAAACGTGCGAAAATTTGGATCAAAGTACGATATTTTTTTTCAACTGAGAAAAATTTTCGGTTCAACTTTTTTCGGACCAAATTCTGAATGAGTTTTTGAGTTTCTTAAGACAAATAATAGAAAATATCTATAAAATATATATTTTAAAGATACTTGTAATGCTTTTACTAATACCATGATACTCTCTTAACACTATGAGAGTTGACCGGTCGTTTGATTATTCATTTATTTAATGGCAATCCAAATTTTCTGGTTGTGATTTAACTAGTTAAAATGTAGTAAAAACTCCCGCAATATATATATATATATATATATATATATATATATATATATATATATATATATATATATATATATATGAGCAGAATATCTTTATGGTAGAGTATATATATATATATACGTATATATTACATATACATATATATATATATATATATATATATGTTATTATATATATATATATATATATATATATATATATGTATATATTACATATATATATATATGAAATATAAACAAAAATATATCTATAAAAGTATTTAAACATATGTACATATATTTATATATATATATATATATATATATATATATATATATATATATATATATATATATATATATATATATATATATATATATATATATATATATATATATATATATATATATATATTATATATATATTTATATGTATTCCACATGCTATATATATATATATATATATATATATATACTCCTTACTGTCTTACTGTCCTCCCCCAGGAAGGTCCTGGTCTTGTAGAAAACCACGACCTGTCAGTGGACTCAGCATGCGTCTCCACTCGGCTCTGTCTTCCCACAGTCTTCTCTCTTGTATTTCCTCCACTGCAGGCAGCCCGCATCTCATCAACGAATCTTGCAACGACTCCTTCCATCTCTTCCTTGGTCTTCCTCTGAGTCTTCTTCCATCCGGCGTCCACTCCCATCGTTTCTTCGCCAGCCTGTCTTCCTGCATCCTTTCCAAATGTCCCCACCATCTGATTCTTGCCACATCTATCCTCCTCACCATAGGTGTCACTCCGACTTCCCTTCTGACTCTTTCATTCCTTATTCTATCTTTCTTAGTCTTTCCAATTATTGCTCTCAAGATCTTCATCTCCGTTGCCTGTATCCTACTTTCATGCCTTTTGGTAGTACACCATGTCTCTGCACCGTATAGCAATATAGGTGCTAACACTCCTTCGTAAATACTTCTTTTCACCTCTACACCCATATATTGGTCTTTCATCAAAGGATACACAGCCCTTGCCGCTCTTCCTAACTTCGTTATCCTATGCGTGATCTCTGCATCACACCCTCCGTCCTCTGTATATATTCCACCCAGGTATTTAAATTCTTTAACTTTCTTCAAGCTTTCTCCATTTACCATGATCTCCCAACCATCCTCCCCCTCTCTGCTCACCATCATCACTTCTGTTTTCTCATTTGTAGTCCCTTTGCTCCAAGTTTTTCCGCGAAACATCTAGTAATTCTTTCCATTCCTTCTCTACTTTCACTCCACACCGCCAAATCATCCGCATATGCCATGATGTCTCCCTCCATTTCCCCCACCTCCTCTTTAACCTCCTCAATGACTTTATCAATATAAGCTATGAACAATAAGGGTGACAATACGCTTCCCTGTTTCACCCCCTTCGCCACCTCAAACCATTTTTCATTTTTATACCCTGTTCTCACATTGCACTTTGCCACTTTGTAGATACTCTTCAGTGCATCACACAATCCTCTCCCCACTCCATAAATATATATATATATATGTTATATATGAGCAGTATATAGTATAGTAAAGAAGTAGCAAAGAGTATATATATATATATATATATATATATATATATATATAGTTATGTTATATATTAGTTATATATATATATATATATATATATATATTCTTCTTTCTTTCTTCTTCATCTTCCTTATATTTTCCCAAGAATGGGAGTAAGGTGCGCGACGGGCATCGGAAAAGAAAAGCAGTAGAAGAACATGACACAAGTCGAAAAGAAAGCCCAGCCTTACCGCCCCCTCAGTACCATTAATTAGTGGGAACTCATCGCAGTCAGAAAATCCACCCCAAAGCTTTCATGGGACAAAGGATGGACCCTCACTCATGGTAGATCGTCATAATGGGCGGGTTCATCCCTTGGCCCAGGTGGGCCACAACCATACCCCCTCACAATCCCCCGCCATTCACTCCTGTTATACACCTTTCTTCTCGCCTCTACCAAACTCACATTTCTCTCCTTCAAACATTCGTTTACTGACTCAATCCACTTTTTCTTTCGGTCTCCCAGCCGGTCGGTTCCCAACACACTCGCCACTATACATCCGCTTAACCAACCGACTATCATTCATCCTTCCATATGACCAAACCATCTCAACATACTTTCATTTATTCTCTCATTTACCCCTTTCTTCACACCACACCACTCTCTAATACGTTCATTCCTCTCTTTATCAATTCTTCTCACACCTAGCACACCCCTAAGATTGTCCATCTGAACACATTGAACTTTAGATCTATACTTCTTATTCCAGACCATAGTCTCACAACTATACAATAACACAGGTAACAACATACCCTCATGTAAAACCCTAGCACACTCAAGACTTAGTCCCTTTACATATCAATATATATATATATATATATATATATACCAAGTGCTGGAGAAATTTTGAGCAGCAGTATATATATATATATATATATATATATATATCAGAGGCGACTCCTGCACTCGTGCTACTCGTGCTCAGCACGAGTTGACATTATAGAAACGATCTATTTTTGCAAATTTCGTGATGTTACGTTAAAATTCTCTTATTTTTTTGCTAAAGTTGGTCAAATAAATGAAATTATTATGCAAAATTAAAACGAAAAAGGTAAGATAACCGCTATTAAATAACGCTTTTAACCCATTAAAAATGGCGGCAGTTCATGCCCATATCGGATGGCGGAGACGGCATCTGTGAATTTAGATTGATTTTAAATGTTAAAGTTAATCCTGGAATCGAACTACAGAAAACGTTAGAAAAAGAAAACGGTTTAGAAGGAAGAACTTATTTAATATATATATATATATATATATATATATATATATATATCAAACATATTTATATATATATTATATATATATATATATATATATATATATATATATATATATATATATATATATATATATATATATATATATATATATATATATATATATATATATATATATGCTGACCCCGCCCATCGTTCAACTATATTCTCTGTCTCAATACTAATACTTTCCCTCAGTGTTGGAAGCACGCACATGTCCAACCTGTTCCGAAAAAAGGAAGCCGCTCTGATCCTTCTAACTATCGCCCTATAGCTCTCACTTGTATTCTATCTAAGATCTTTGAAACCCTACTCAACTCTCATTTCTTAGATCATCTGGAGTCTCATTCACTTCTTTCCGATCGCCAGTACGGCTTTCGGCGCTCGAGGTCTACTGGCGATATACTTTCCTATCTAACTGATTTATGGTTTTCCGTCCTCAGGAACTACGGGGAGACTTGTGTGGTGGCGCTTGACATATCCAAGGCATTTGACCGGGTATGGCACGCGTCACTGCTCTCCAAGCTCCCCTCCTTTGGGTTTCCTCCTTCTCTTTGCTTACTTATGTCTAGTTTTCTTTCAAATCGCTCAATATCGGCTGTTGTTGATGGGGCGACTTCTTCTTTTTCTTTCAATAGTGGTGTTCCTCAGGGTTCTGTCTTATCTCCTACTTTATTCCTACTTTTCATTAATGATCTTCTCACCTGCACATCTAACTCTATCCACTCGTATGCCGATGACTCGACCCTTCATTCTTCAACTCATTTCAATTCTGCTCCCTCTTTTACTTCTAGAATTGCCTCTCGTATTAATCTTTCCGATTCTATTCTCGCTGACCTGGATAGAATTTCCGGGTGGGGTCGTCTCAACCTTGTGAAATTCAATTCTTTAAAAACCCAACTTCTACAAATCTCCCTCTCTAAGACACCTTCTAACTTTCCTATCTCTTTCGACGGTTCTCTCGTCTCTCCTGTTGACAATATAAACATCCTTGGCCTTAACATAAACAAAAAAATGTCTTGGAAACCTCACATCACAACGGTTGCTAGGGCGGCCTCAAAGAAACTGGAAGTTCTGTTTAGGCTGCGAGACTTTTTCCTCTTCTGAGTTGCTCTCATATTCAAGGGCCTCATTTGCCCTTGTATGGAGTACTGCTCATATCTGGGCTCTGGTTTCACCCGGCTTTTGGATAGGGTCGAGTCAAGGCCAAAAGGCTTATAAACTGTTCTGCACTTTCCAGTTCACTTGACCCCTCTATCTTTGCGGCGCGATGTTGGTGCTTTTTTCTCTTTTCTATAGGTACCGCAGCGGCAGGTGCTCGAGGGAACTTATCACTCGCGTACCACCACCTTTGCGACGCCCTCGTAGCACAAGGGGTGTTGTATCTGCGCATAGTTTTGTGTTGATATTGGTAACTCAAGGCTTGTTTGATGCGGTGCTTCCTTCTTTCTTCCTGCCACCTCTGTTCTGTGGAATTCTTCCATCTTCTGTGTTTCCTGCTGAATTTAATCTCCCACTTTAAAGCCTGGGTCTGTGCTCTCATCTGCATAGTTTGCGTTAGTTGATGAATAACTGATGTGTGCAACACCCCCCTTGAATAGGGCTCTGCCCGTGAGTGGTGGTGACAACTGTAATATATAAAGTTATATAGATATATTTACGTTACTATTACAAACATAAAAATAAAACTAGATATGATATTATATATAAATAATATAAAATATATATATATACATATATATAATATATAGATCATTTCTTTCTATGTATAACCCACCTCAATTTATAGGAAAAGTTTCATTGCCACTGATATATATATATATATATATATATATATATATATATATATATATATATATAATTTATAAAAATATATAATTATATATAAATATATATATAGATATATATATATATATATATATGAGATTGAAGTTATGAAAAAAAGACCAAATTATAAATAAAAGCCTCACGCTATTCATTGTCTCGCTTGATTGGATTAAGTTTCAAAAGTTTATAAAAAATTACGAAAAATATTATTGCCTGCGTATCTAGGATTTGGCCTATTATTATTATTATTATTATTATTATTATTATTATTATTATTATTATTATTATTATTATTATTATTATTATTATTATTATTATTATTATTATTATTATTATTATTATTATTATTATTATTATTATTATTATTAATGAAATATGCTGAAAAAGGGAATTATGAGTATTTAATAATTTGATATGAATTTATGAATTGATTTTGGAAAGGTTTTGAAAGTATAACCTTTGCGAAGGTGAAGGAGGACATAAAAAGGAATGCGGTCCCCAATCGAAGAAGAAACTAGTTTCTTCCGAGCTAAAAATGACGCGTCGCTGTCAATAAAGTGTGTGTGTGTGTGTGTGTGTGTGTGTGTGTGTGTGTGTGTGTGTGTGTGTGTGTGTGTGTGTGTGTGTGTGTGTGTGTGTGTGTGTGTGTGTGTGTGTGTGTGTGTGTGTGTGTGTGTGTCTCCCTCTTAATTTCTCTCTTCGTTTTGGAAAATCAAATCAAATGAGAATCTTCGTTGAGTGTCAAGGGAAGAAAGCCAGTTGCAGGACTTCAAGTAATGGAAAATAGGTATAAAAAAAAAAAAAAAAAAAAAAAAAGAAGAAAAAAATAAATTTGTCTATTTATAAGTCTCCAGTAGTGGATATATATATATATATATATATATATATATATATATATATATATATATATATATATATATATATATATATATATATATAATATATATATATATATTTATTTTTATAAAAAATATATATATATAAATATATATATTAGAATATATATATATATATATATATATATATATATATATATATATATAAATGGTTGTTTAAATGTTTCTTTTTATCAAAATTAGACCTACTTTATTTATAGAAAGTGAATTACAGAATATGATTTGTGAATATTAACTATCTTTTTTTAAATATAAAATGTATTGATTTTAATTAATAATTATCTATGTTTTTTATTACAAGTGTTATTATATTATTATTTTTATGAAACAATGTTTTAGTAGAACATAATGTTTTTAATATAATAATATTTGATATATTTAAATTATGTAAGCACCTCTGATCTTTTTGCGCATTTAAAAATTATCCTCCAAAGTTGTTCTATGCATTTTTGTCTTATGGATTTATGTTTTTTTATGTTTTGTAAAACATGGTTCGATTTTAGGTGTACGAGAAAAATTTGTATAATATAAAAATAATGCATTTAACGGTAAGTCAGCGAATGGTTTGAATATAGTAGAACACAATATTTAATAAACTACCAATCAGTTTATATTCTCCGTAATAAAGAGAAGTTTTTAAAAGGGTTAGCGACTTATGTTAATGGTTGACTAGCTTAGGTAAAAGAAGGTGATCCCACCAGAGAAAGCTGCAAGAAACTAGTACCTGTTCTACTTAGTTTCCGCAAGGTAAACCGGGGTTATTACGTGGAACACGAAGAGAACTTCAACTACAACTCGTGAAGTGGAGGAAGAAGAAAATGAAATAACTCCCGACACACTTGCCACTTCACACACACACACACACACACACACACACACACACACACACACACACACACACACACACACACACACACACACACACATATAGCAGCAGAGCATAGTATATATAGAGCAGCAGCATATATATATATATATATATATATATAGCAGTGATATATATATATATATATATATATATATATATATATATATAATAGTATGTATATATATAGAGTATATATATATATATATTTGTGTTATATATATATATATATATATATATATATATATATATATATATATATATATATATATATATATATATATATATATATATATTACAAATAACCATCACACACGGAGAGAGCCCTTTTCAAGGTGGGGGCAGAATAACAACATAAAAAAAGATAGTAATTATGGGAAAACCTACCCAATCGCGAGTCTAACGCAAATTTCTGAGGTGACAGCAAACGTAGGACTTCTAGAGAGAAAGATTAAATCCAGAAGAAAAACAGATGAAGGCAGAGAGTTCCACAGAAGAGAGGTGGCTGGAAATGAGAATTGAAAACAACAAACAATCCTGGAGTTCCCAATATTTACACAAAATTCATGGGAAAACAGAGAACCCTTTGTGCTGCGAGGGTGACACAATCTTGGCGGATGCTTGAATTAGCTTCCTAGAGCATCAACGTAAAGTCCCAGAGGTAGAGGGTCAAGATAGTTAAAAAGTAGGGAACAACTTATTAATCTTTCAGCCTTAGACACAACCCTATTCAAAATAGAAAGCGGAACCGGAGCCGCCTCATATGTGGGAACAGTACTCCATACAAAGGCGAATAAGCCCCTTTATAATTAGAGTAACTGTTCAGAAGAAAAAAATTCCCGCAATCTGAGCAGGACTCCCAGCTTCTTTGAGGCCACCTTAACAACCGTTGTGATATGTGCTTTCCAAGATAGTTTATGGTTTATGTTCAGACCAAGAATATTTATTTATATTTCATTTTAATTCAATTGATCACTTCTTTCTGTATGAAGCACGAATCACACACATCATGAAATTTCCACTCATGCAACCCTTCTAGAAATTCTAGAAAGGGAAGAGTTCAATCAAACCTTGTCGCTTTATCAAGTCTCCAACACTCACTTTTTGACCTTGAAAAACTTTATGACACAGCGTGTAATACTGGGGTTCTCTTTAAACGCTTCTCGCTCGGTTTCAGAGGAAAGAGCCCTATCTTTATTAAATGCTTTGTATCAAACAGATCCATCCATGATAGGTGCTCTTCTGTTCTATTACGTCACTTTACTCTGGATGAAGGCGTTTTACAGGGCAGTGTTCTCAGTGTATTATTATTTGATCTCGGATTCAATGACATCGTTACTTCTATCATAGCGACGGTCAATTTTTCTGTTTTTGTTGATGACCTGGCGCTATACATTGCCCGTGCCAGGCTGCCATTTCTTGAATGGCAACTCCAATCAGCTATTGAGAATATTTCACAATGGGGTAACTCCAATTACTTCCATTTCTCACCCACTAAAACTTCAGCACTACTATTTAGGAAAAAGAGTCGATAATTCTCTTCCTCCTGGAACCTAACCTTAATCTGGTTTCATCATTCTGTAACTCACAAGTAAATTTCTAGGTCGTCCTTAGATGATCTCACTTTACATATGGCAGCAACATTCTCCTGATAAAGATTTTTGATCAGCGTGCTTGACCTATTACGTCATCTACCCTCAAAATCTTAGGTTGCTGATCGAAGTCCCTTTTACGTCTCCACATCACCCTAATGCGGTTGAAGTTGGACTAAGGCTGCGTAGTTTATGGTCATGCTTCCCTAACTTGTACATCTGCTGGATCTCATCCAACATGAGGCGATCCGTATCTGAACAGGAGCCTTCTGTTCGTTCTCCCTGGTGAACCTTGAAGTTGAATCCGATTTGTGATTGCGCTTTCATTTCGACAGTAATGACATCATGCTGAAAGTTATAATCGTATTCAAACTGCCAATACTTCTAACTCTGACGATTCTTGCGAGAGACGCCTCAGAATCCTCCTTACTGGACATTTGCAAATATTTAACTTCCTCATCATTCCTTTGCACAAGGTGCTATTCTCCTTTGATGAAAGGTATATATAACTTGGCTATTTCTGCTCCCATCCGCTGTTCTTGATCTTCTCCAAATTAGACCGCTGCCTTGTTAAAGGCATCATTTTTGTCTCAATCCGCAGTTCACGATAAATTTTCTCCAGTGTTTACTGACGACTCTACAACAGGGAAAGTGTGGGTGCGTCTGTTGTCTTTCCTGACCGCAACTCTCCATACCCTCCCCCTCATGCTTCAATCGTACTGATCACGTTTGTTGAGTTATTCGTAACTAGGCTGACTACTTGCCTCTTATTGATTTCGAATTGTTATAAAACATCAATAAGTTGATGGATATTTTCACTGAAATGTTGTTATTTGTAATCTCTTACTGAAAATGCTGTTGTAATATTATTTTTATTTTCTTCCACTTATCTATTGTTAACAGCAAAATATTTTTCCTTTGCCCATGTGCAAACATAATATTTTAAATACACAAAGCATCCATTCCAGCAATTTGTTTATAAGTTTTTTTATCCGCTTCTTCTAGGCCCATTATGAAAATGTTTTCCCTGTCTAAAAACACTCCTAGTTGTTAAGTCATTTCTCCAAACAGTCCTTTAAATCGCTGACAGATAAGCCAGAATGGCCTCCTAATCTTTCCGTACTGTTTTCTAGGTACTCGCTGGATGCATTCGCAAGGGTCGCCTCCCATAAACTGATTAGTATCCTGTTTTCCGACAAGGCTTCCGGTCTTACTGGCAGGATTGCTCGGTGAGTAATCAGAAATATAAAGACGAACATTGGGAAATGGTTTTCCTCTCACTGAACGAAATCACTTGTACGAGGTGAAACTTGCACGCCTTCTCATTGGCCACAAAAAATATCACACAGCCACTACTTGTCAAGGGATCCTCCTCCCATCTTCAAATTTTGCCCTCGAAATACCCCAGAATCGTTTAACCATATCTCATTGATTGTCCTAAACTAGACCCCATTCGCCGCCTTCATTTTCCTACTCTATGGTCCATAGACACTTTTAAAAGTTATCCCATACCTTGTCTGAATCTTCCCACTTTAATAGTAACTCTATTTTCTATTACCTTCAAAAACTGTAAATTCTTTATAATGTACGTATAATTTTGTAATGTAATATTAGGACTATATAAATAATGTAAGGACATCTTTTTATTTATCTTTTTATTTATTTATTTGACTGAATATTCATTTTGTCATTTAAATTTTCTTTTATGACATATTTAAAATAAGTTGAGCTCAGGAACACCATGAAGTTGAATAATAACCCTAGATTGGTCGCTTCATGCTGGACCATGGTCTGTACATGAGGCAAAAAAACAAACATCATATATTATATATATCTATATATATATACATTAATAAAGATACTTTCTATATTTCATATAGATAAAAATTATCCCTCCATATTTATAAAAAAAAGGAAGAACACAACAATGTTATTGTTTATTTGAACGTTTCGCTGCTCTCTGGGCACATATCAGCACTATAAAATTACAATAAATTAAAAATTAAAATTAAAAATTAAAAGATTAAAAAAGAATTAAAAATTACAAATTAAACTATTTTTATTGAACCTGAAGTCAGAAGCCAAAGCAACGTCGAAAAATACATTACTAATGATTCTCATTTATACTAAATTTTCAGAATCAGTTGGTATAAAAAATAAATATAAAATTATAATTCTATTAATATTATTATACTGTTTAAGGACTATTTTTAGGCAAAAATTAAAAATAACGGAATTTAACTGAAGGTTGGTCGGAGTTAAGCTCCGGATTTAAGCTACTGATATAAAGACTCATATTCTATTCAGAACATCAGAGACCGAGGCAAGAATCGAAAAAGCTGGTAGAGGCAATCGGTGCCTTTTATGAGCATGTCAGATCGATGAGAATCGGGTGCTGAGAGGCGGCCACTCAGTACGATAGAGACTCCCTGTGTTTTGGCAATTCTGATTTTGATCTGAAGTTGCAGGCGGTTTGGCTACATAGCAGCATTAGCCGCATGCACACGTTTACAAATATACCACAGAAGAGCGTAAACCAAGAGGAATCCGGGTATTTGCATCTAAAAAGTTACCAGTTTAAAATTATTAGTGGAAGAAAATAAATGAGGCAAATGGAAAGTGTTTCATTAGAACCGAATTGAGAAACTTATCAGGGAATCAGCATACGTCAGTCATGGGTTATATCTTTTAAAGTAGAATTTTCTGTTTTAGGACGTCAAGACAGGGATCGCTACGGTCTACTTGAATTTTCTAAGAATTAAAAACGTAATCTTATCCTAAAAGATACATTGGAAAAATGAATTCACTAACTTACGTATCAAGTATTGTATTCCATCGTGAAGGACAACCCAGATGAGGCGTATTCTATAATGCTTTCGATTAATATATTACTGCATTGAGGAGACTCCTAGATAGTTACTTTAAACTTTATTGGTAGGTTTTTACATAAAACCATTAATAGTTTTATATAATATAATAATAATATATATATATATCATATACTATATAATATATATATAATATATAATTTTATATATATATATATATATATATATTTTATTTATTATATATATATATATATTATCTTATATTATTATTATATAATATAATATATATATATATAATATATATAATACTTATATAAATCATATTTATTTTTGAGTTTTATGCGGGACATAATTAAAGCTATATCAAGTGATATTATCAGAGCAGAAGTTTATATAGAGGGATTTTAGTAAACGCCTCATCTATTGGTGTGTCTTTATCAGATGAGCATACAATATTACTTGACTGATATAAGTTTGTTATATATTTTTATGTTTTCCAATTTAGGATTTGTTTGACTTAGATTTTTCTAAATACTTTAGTAAAATAATTATAACCTAGATCTGTCTCTGAACGTTATACTATCATACTACAGAAATAAATATCTATATTAATATACTATATATTATACTGAGACGTGGTTAGCTATGTATCTAACTCTATGAATAAGTATTTATTACATTACACTAGTTTTATAATTACGAAACACTTCCATTTGCTTCTTATTTTTGTATCAATCATATATATTTATATAATGGATACGTAACTATTCACATTATAATTAGAGCTAGAAATAAGAAATTAAGAGATATATCACTCTTGTCGCTATATGATTCAGATGCTCTGATTTGCCGTTAGTTGTCATCTTCAGGTGAATATTTTTTTTATACTTATTAAATTAGTTTATTATCTGATTATTATTATTATTATTTTATCTTAGGTATGTTTGCATTATTAGGATTATTACTATATTATTCATTACGTGAGTTCTTTGCAATATCTCATTATCTTATCTAGTCAGAATTTAGAATTATTATATTATTAAGTATATATATATCTTATAATAACTCAGAGGTATATTATATGTTATTATTTTATTTTTATTGTAATTATAGTGATATATTATTACTATTTATATAATTATTCAATTTTAGTGTATTTATTATTATTATCTATTGAATTTGTGCATTTGTACGTCCATCCAGAATAGTTATCCTATTATTATACTTTAATGTTATATTATTATATTTATGTCAATCTATTATTGATATAATTATTATTATGTATTATCTTTAATCTCGTATTATTAATCCTTCAGAGGATTATTATATAATTTAGTGTTTGAATTGTATTATGTATATTATTATATATATTATATTATATGTATTGATTTATTTTTGTAGTATTATTTATATTATTATTCATTATTGAGATTTATTATTTATTATATATTATTCATTATATTATTACTTATTTATATATTTATTTATATATTATTATTGTGATCTCATAATGATTATTAATTTTGTTAACATATTAACTGATAAATTATCAAATTAAATGATTGTTTTTTATATTATTATAATTTCGTTAAGATTATCCATTAACTTATAATATATTAAATTAATAACATTATATTTTATATTATTTATTTTATTTAATTATCAAATTAAGAGTGTTTTTTTTATATAATATATCTAATATATCTACTTGTTTAATATTATAATAAGTTATAGTTCATTAATAACATGATTATTTTTATAGAAAAAGAAAAATAGCGTTAAAAGTATTATTTCCTATTAATATTAGGAAATATCTATTTACTTTTTATTTGTTTATTTTTTGTGTCACGTATGATGGGAATATTCCATAGTTCTATAGTTTAGTTAAATATTATCTCTAGGTTAAATTTTATTATTATTATTATTATTATTATTATATTAATTTATGTTAATAAACTTAAATATTATTTCTTATTTTTTTTTATTAATTTTTTATATTTATATTATTTTATTTTTATTATTTTTATTTATTATTATATTGCATTTAATTATATTATTATTTGATGATTATAATATTATTTAGTAAAATCTCATTTATTTATTGATATATGCATTCATTAATTCATTTATCATTGCTAGTTTAACTGATTTTTAATATATATATCTATTTAATTAGTTATTTTGTCGATTATGTGTTGATGTTATTATTTAGTTCTTCATTTTCTATATATTATATATACTTAACATAAATATTTCTTCTATATTTCCTTAGTAAAAAAAATGTTAACTAGGCTTTATATATTAAATTATTATAATATATTTATATTAATTATTATTATATTATTTCTCATAAGATTAATATTATTATTATTGATTTTAATTTTATTTTAAAATAATAATATTAAAATTTATATATGGACGAAAAATTTCTCCCTTTCTTACTATTCATAATATTTTACTGATTTCTATGGAGATATTATTTATATTTATTTTTTTATAATTATTATTATTATTTATTATTTAATATTATTATTATATTATTATAATTATATTATTTATTATTATTATTATTATTATTAAAATATATATAAAAGTTATTTATTTACTGTTATTTATCATTGTATATGATGTGTTTACATATGGTATCATATAATTTTATGGTATATTAATAATATTATGTGTGTGATATTTGATGTGTCACATCGTATATTCTCTAGTGTTGTATATTTTAGTTGAAATTATTTATTATTACATTAATCATCTTATTATTATCATTTTTATTAATGTGTGTGATGTATATCTATTATAGTTTTATTTAATTATATTATTTTTAATATTTTGACTTATTATTATTATATATATGATAATTATTATTATTTTATTATTAAAATGAGTGCTAATTAATTATATATAATTGTAAACTATTATTTACTGGTAATACCATGAATAAACATGAGAATTTAAAGTGAATGGATATAATAATTAATTGTATTTTTGATAAAATAAATAATTAAATTTCATTTGCATTTAGCTTAGGTTCTAAGAATTGGAATCTACATTACAAATAATTTATTTGTGTAATATATTAATTTATTTATCATGTAAATTATTTTTTTTTTATTATTTATTTATTCTATTTGTGATTATATTATTTTTATTATTCTTTGTATATATTTTCATCATATTATATAATTAAATATTAATTAATTATTTATTAGTTATACTATACTCTTATCATTTTATTATTATATAATTAATATATGTATTATTATTATGATTATTTTTTATTATTAATGGATATTATTGATATTTTTAATGTTATTATATATCTCATATCTGAAGTTATTATTATAGTTATTGATTATTATTAGTTATTTTATTATTATTATTAATTTATTATTTATTATTTATTTTTTTTTATTATAGTGTTATTTATTATTATTAGTTATGATGAATATATTATCTATAATAATAATAAAGTGTAATAGTTATAGTTAATTATTAATTATTAATTAGAATAATTTAAATCAATATTAAGTTTATTTTAATTTATAAAATTTTAAATTTATGAGGCTGTGTTGTGTTATTATTATTAATAATTATTCATTATTTTTATTCATTATGAGTATTATTATTATTATTATTATTATATATATTATTATTATATTATTATTATATATTATAATTATCAAATCTATTATTGATTAGTTATTATTATTGTTTATTATTATTAATAATTATTATTTTATTCAATTTATTTCACTGATTTTTATTATCATTTGTTGTATTATTTATTATATATTATTATATTATTATCTATGTATTATTATTAATTATTATTATATGATTATTATTAATATACATTAGTAATAGATCGGTGGATCTAAGAGGATCTTTCCAATTATTATTATTTATGTATTAATTATCAATTATTAATTATTTATTATTATTATTAATTATTATATAGCTTGAGTTATTTATTCATTTGATTATTTATTATGTTTATTATTCGATATATTTTTTTTTATTATTACTTTTATTTATTTTATTTTTTGTGAGCATCTAATTAATTTATGTAGATTATTCATTAATTTGTCGTATTGTTGCATTAGAATGTATTTATTATTAATTTTTATTCAATTCACTTATCTTTCGATTTAATTATTTTGATGTAATTTATTATTATTATTTTTTTATTAATTTTTAACGTGTGATTATTTATTATTACTATCATTATTATTGTTAAATGTATATATGTATTAATTATATATTCATCACATTTATTATTTTCGTTCTTGTTTACTCCTCTCACTTCTTATTAATATTTGTTTATTGATTTATTATTACTTTATTTAATAATTATTTTTTTATTTCTAGATTAATATTATTTATTACTATATTCGAAGCTAATCAATCTGCCAGTAAGTTGAATCTCCGTGAGTGGTATATCCTTGTTTCGTGTGGTTATAAACATACGGATTATACTAATATCATTCATTCAGTTATTCTATTTTAAATTATTTTGTTATTAATGGATTATTATTATATTGATTATTAGTCTCGATCTCATTTATTTGATTCGTGATAATTGATATGCTAATCCAGTAATGGTATTTCTTAATTATTTATGATTAATACATATTGTTTATATCTGTGTTATAGATTATTATTTTTATGATTATGATGTATTATTATACTTCATTTTATATCCTGTGATTTATTAATTTATTGTTATCTGTATTAGTGTGTGTATTTTTTTATCTTAGCAGACTAACGTATTTAGTGTTATAGATAATATATCTAAAATGAAATCTTAAATAACTAAATCTAAGTATATAAGGATATCATTTTTAATATAGACAGAGAGTGATATACACATTTTCAATTAATAATAAGGATGATAATAATCAATAAAGATAAAGATAAAAATGACATTAATAAATAATAATACAATATATATAAATACTAGTAAGTATCGATATATGAAAATTGATATATGATAATCAACTAAAACGTTGTTAGTATAAAGTTATAATTAGAAAAATGGACAAACTTATTAATTTGTTTGTCTCTCATCACAGATAGAGGTCAGAAATTGTATTTAAAAAGAATTTGCTTCGGTCACACATTTGGAGCAATTTGATTTTCAGCTGTTTTTTCCATTAACTTCTATTTCAAAGACAATTTTAATGAAGTGCGCCTCGCAAAAAAACTAATAAAAAAATTCATCCATCTTTGCATATATATATATTCAGTATATTTTATTAGTCAATTTATATTATTATATTACTCATATATGTTAAGTAGTTATAATATATATAATATATAACTATACAATTATATAAGTGAAATATACTATCATATTATATGATCGTTTTATAACATCATATACGGAATAATCTATATAATACATGTAGTTACCATAGGCTATCATATAGTTTATACTGATTATACTTACAATACACAACGTGCAATCGTTCTAGTACTATGAATTGCATGAGGGGACGGTATTGTATGTGGATGAGGTCCATTAGGGTGTCAGGAAAGATAAATTATCTGAAAAGCCTCAATCAACTTACCCTCTTAATGTAAAAATGGTATCAGTAATACTCATTCAACAAATTTGAAAAGATGGAAACACTACGTCCCTATTGATGGGAATGTGTAGAAACACTTCTAAATAATAGTTGCAGATTATTGAAACGCACTATACTAATTGTTAGTGTGTCACTGTGGTAATGAATTAGAAATTTTTGTTTTTCTTTTAAGAATCTTTTTCTTCTTGTTTTGAATTTATTTCTTGGAAGCAAATTCGAAGATTTTTACAAAATAATTTATTCAGATTTTTCGGTCCAACTCAATTTCCTCTCAATCACGATTTGTTACTCGCGATGATTTCAAGCCAGCAAACCTCCACAATTATGGAAGCTTATAATAATAATAATAATAATAATAATAATAATAATAATAATAATAATAATACTAATCAAAATAATACTACCTACTAATAAAATAATAATAATAATAATATAATAATAATAATATAATAATCAATAATTATAATAATAATAATAATAATAATAATAATAATAATAATAATAATAATAATAATAATAATAATAATAATAATAATAATAATAATAATAATAATAATAATAATAATAATAATAATAATAATAATAATAATAATAATAATTCTTCTTCTTTTTCTTATTATTATTATTATTATTATTATTATTATTATTATTATTATTATTATTATTATTATTATTATTATTATTATTATTATTATTATTATTATTATTATTATTATTATTATTATTATTATTATTACCTAAACTAATTTTTAGTGTTTATAATAAGTTTTAAAACAAAAAAAAAAGCATTTTCGAACGTAAAGTTTTTCCTTTTAGTTTTTCTATATAATATTTTAATATAATAATCTCTTTATTTATTTGTTTAAAAGTTTTGTTTAAGAATGTTTAATAATTTGATCGATGTTTTAGTTCGCCTTTTCCATTCGACTTTGCTCGAAATTTGGAAAATTTTCTCTCACCTAATTTTATTCACAAATAAATTAACGAAAAATTTGAGCGATTTCCTTTTTTATATCTCCAAGAGGAGATCAAAGCACTCAAAAAATCGTTTGCTTCTTCAACATTTTTATTTTCTGTTTTCCCGTTTAAAAAGTGTGTGTGTGTATGTATGTATGTATGTGTGTTTGTGGTTTATAGATGAGAGTTTCATTGCATATATGTTAATGTCAAAATTAGATATAATTTAGCCCTAAGCCAGTGGTGCCCAACCTTTAGTCTATCATGCAAATTAAGAATTAAAAATTTTTAAAGCGACACTAAATAATCATTATATATATATATTACTATATATATATATATTATCTATATATATATTATATATATATTATATATATATATTATTATATATATAATATAATATATATATATATATATAATTCTTGAAAATTATCAGCTTCTAATCAACTTGCATGAATGTGAAAAAAGCGAGTCGCGACACTATGTTGCTGCGAGCTACGGATGGGCAGCGCGGCCTAAGTATAGCTTCAATTAGCTTACATAGACATACACACAGACACGCCCGCGCACATACACAGACACACAAACAAACAACACACACACACACACACACACACATAATATATACATATATTATATATATATATATAATATATACTATATTTATATTATATATTTATATATATATATATATATATTATATATAATATTATATATATTACAGTATATATTATATATAATTAATATATATATATACTATATATATATATATATATACACACATATATATATATATATATATATATATATATATATATATGAGCTTGTATATAAGAGATCTTTATGGGAGAGACCAGAGCTCTACTTCCAGAGAAGGGAGCAACGAAAGATATCATATACTAAATGGGACATTCTCGATACACGAAACTTGAAAGTGATTAAATAATAAGTAGTGAGAGGAAAAAATGGGCAAAATTCTTCCAGACTTTCCCTGAGGATATGAAAAAATAGATATAATAGTTTAATCTTGTGTCAGAGAGTTGGGCATGGAAAATATGAGATGCGGAAAGATGTGTTACAAAAGCACTCCCTAACCTCAAAGGAAAAACTATGACTAAAAAGTTAAAATGAGGAGAGTCAATTGTAATTGCAATAATATGATGAGAGTGATGCAACAATTCAAATTATTAGAAAAGAGTGGAGAGAATCGGCGAGAGCGGGATTATTGCGAAGATAAAAAAAAGCATATCAAGAAGAGTAGTGCGAAATGAACCCCCACCAGATATGTACCGCATATGCCGTACAAGAGCTGATAACGCACATAACAAACCAAGCAAATGTTATGGTGTAGTTGAGTTATAAATGATCATTATAATTCCAATCTTCCAGGAGCTTGTTAATGTGACTCTACAATAAAAATACCCCCTTCCCCCCAAAAAATAAATAAGCTGCAAGATTAATAATACGCAAAGTGGAAGATTTGAAAGGTGAAGTTTTCAAGAAAATGCAAAAGCTGTTTAAAAGTATAAAAGTATATATCGAGTAGGTAGATAAGGGAATTACGCTTTTGAAGCTTTGATGCATCGAGAACCACTTGGCTCTTGCCACTACTTAGAAATACTTGAAAGATAAGAGGTCAGGTCAGTTATCCCAAGTCTTCCTCCTGGCAACTATTATTTGCTGTTGGGTGGTGTAATTTTCAACAATAAAGAGTAATGACGGAATGACGGGTGGATTCATCGGCATACCCCATGCTATCCGAAACTATAAAATTGTAAATTTGATTGTCTACTAATCAGTCATACCAGACCAGAAAATATCGCTGCTCATTAATGCACAACATTCACCTTTCCACAAAACTTGAAAATAAATATAGACGGTAAGAACAGGAAGGGACTATTTGAGGGTTAGAGCTGGTGATCAACAAAGTGGAAATTAAAATAAAAACAACGAATTTTACGAAAATTAGGAGAAAAAATTTCTATGCATCAAAGCTCATCGATATTCCTGTAAAAACATCAACATCATCATTGGGAGTCCACCAATCTCAGACGAGGATGGGGAAGGGAGGGGTAGATTAAGGACAGTGCTAGGAATAAACTCTAGAAAACACTTTAAAATCCAATACTTAATTTTCAGGGAAACGTTGACGATATCCTCTGCAACCAGCAACAGAACAGAACATCCACTATTTTAAACCGTAAACGAATACAAAATCGGTATATTCGGCATCCGTAAAGGCTTGTGGCATATTTAACTATATATATTTTTAGCATCAAATTACATCAAGAGGTAGAGGATTCTTGTTCAATTTTATTTGCGTGGTATGCAAAAATTTGAAATAGCTTTATCTCCAGATCCATTAATATACTGCCTGCACACGTGTTTAAGCCCTTTTGTCTGTTTTCTGAAAAAATCACTATTTTTGATGGCTTCGTTTAAATCAGGGGTGGGGAACCTTTTTAAAATGGCGTGCAATTTTTAGAAAAATTTTTCATGTGACGGGCAATATATAATATATATATATATATTATATATATATTATATATATATAGATATATATATTATATATATATATATATATATATATATATATATATATATATTATATATATATATATATATATATAAATAATATATAAATTATATATATATATATATATATTATATAGAGATAATATATATTACTATATATATATATATATATATATATAGACTATAAAATATAATTATATATATAATATATATATATATATATATATATTATATATATATAATATATATATAGATATATATCATATATATATATAATATATATATAATATTTATATTTTAATTTTTTCTCTTCGAAAAAAATAAGTCAAAAAGGAAAAAAGTAAAAAAAAAAAACAATAATAACAAAAAATAATAATTATATGTCAAACAGGTCGCGGGCATAAAAATTAAGCCACGGGCATAATTTTGCCCGCGGGCATGAGGTTCCCCACCCCTGGTTAAATCGTTATATTTCCTTTATTACTTTATATATATATATATATATATATATATATATATATATATAT
>JABUQX010004663.1:35000-40000 GCA_015478945.1 Trachelipus rathkii
TAACTATATATATAGCACTAGCGTCATCATATACCAATACTATCACCATATATATATATATATACGTACAGAGATATACATATACATATATAATATCATAATATATATATATATATATATTATATACTAATATATATATAATATACTATATATATAAGTTCTGGTTGCTTAAAACCAGAATCTAAAATGGTATTTATCTATTTTAAAATACGAAAACCAGCTAAAATACTCCTTATTAAAAATAAAACTATTTTTGAAGTGGGCGGGGGTCACCCCTTAACTTACAGTTTTGAAAATTCACAGGCCATAATGTTTCGGTTATTGTAATAAAATGGCAGGGGTGCAAAAAGAATATTCAAATATTTTTTTTTTTTGTATTTATATATATATATATATATATATATATTATATATATATATATAATATATATATATATATATATATATATATATATATATATATATATATATATATAGACAGAATATTTTATTAAATTTATTTATTATAATATATATGTATTTATATATATATATAGTATATATCTTAATAATAATATCAGATAACAACAAAATGAATGAAAAAATAAATTTTGAACTTTTAAAACAATTAATGTAAATTATAGATTTATGAAACTTATATATTATATATATATATATATATTATATATATAATATAATATATATATATATATATATATATAATATATATATATATATAATATATATATTATATATCATATATATATTATATATATGATAGGGTGGATGGTTTAAACCAGTGGTTTGAAACCATGTGGTTTGAAAGCCATGGTTTAAACCACATAAAAAAACCAATGGTTTAAACCATAAAAAAAACCATGCATAAAAATTTTAAAAAAATGTATTTATTAATGGTTTTCTTTAGCATGTTGATATGGTTTTCTCAATTTTTCAATCGAAGAGTAACTGAAAGGCAAAAAAAAATTTTCTGCTGATTTTATATTATTGTGAGAATGATTATTATATATATTATATATATATATATTATATATATAGATTAATATATATTATATATTATATATATTATATATATATATACTATATAATAATATATATAATAATATATATATATATATATATAGATATATATATAGATATATATATATATATAATAGAATATATATATATATATATATATATATATATATAATATATATATATATATAATATATATATATTATATATATATATATATATATATATATATATATATTTGTAAAATTTTAAATGTTCAAAAACATGATTCCTGTTTCGAGCTCTTGAGGATTTATTTCTACCCATCGATGCCACATTTTCAAAGATGATAATAAAACTCATTGTGAGTGTGTGCGCCACCAGGCATCAACCAAGAATAGAAGGCAATAGACGTAAACTAAGTGATGATGTTATATTTGGAAAAATATGAATATGAGCTAGAACAGCTTAATCCACCACTCAACAGACAAGATTTAGCAAAAAGTAAAAAGGAGGTATCATTAGGCAGTAACAAGAAGCTCACCTATTGGCGTATATTTTTAACCCAAGATATCAGACCACATACTTCTAGAGGATGAGTATTCAAAAGCAGTGGAATTTTATGGAATAAAATTAAAGAGCAATCTCCTCCATTCATAAAGTTACCTATCTTGATGAGTCTCTCCCCAGCCGCGCGCGCGTGATCAAACGGCCGGACGCATTTATGTTAATAGGACGTTGATGGTTGGTACCGTAGTTCTGTGTTTTATCTTAGTTGGGTCTGTGTAACGGTTAGGTTAGATAGTCTAGTAGTATGGGTATGTTGTTTGGTTGTGTATTATGTTGTTCAGTCTATGTGTGACTCCGGCGTTGACTTGGTAACATAGATCCTAAAGGCTTAAAAAGAAGTATGAGAAATAATTGTTAATAGTTAAAAAAAAAAATAAGCTATTATATGTCCGATGCAACTTCAACTTTATCAATAACGTAGTCGTAGATGTTGAAAGGGTATTTCTTGTCAACTTTTGTTGATCTTGTGGACAACAGCTAACAATGTAGAAATTAGGTCTGGGACATTACAGCTAAAGCAGCGGGAAATTAGTTCTTATTTTAGCTTTGTATAACGAAATTCTTAATGATAATTCAAGTTCGACTTTTATGATGAATGATGATCTTGACATCACTCCGCTCTTTCTTTTGTTCTGCTACTCTCTCTGTCTCTCTTTTCTCCTGGCTCTCTTCTCTCTCTCTCTCTCTGTCATCGAATTATCTCTTTCTTCTCCTCTCTCTCCTCTCTCGTCTCGCTCTCTCTCTCTCTCTCTCGCTCTCTCTCGTCTCTCTCTCTCTCTTCTCTCTCTCTCTCTTCTCCTCTCTCTCTCTCTCTCCCTCTCTCTCTCTCTCTCTCTCTCTCTCTCTCTCTCTATATATATAGTATATTTATATATAGATATATATATATATATATATTATTATTATATATATATAAATAATTATAATATAAATATATACTAGTATATATATATATATATTATATTATATATTATATATATAATATTATTTTTTTTTATAATTATTTATATATATATATATAGTATAAGAATCGATATAGTATAAATTGTATAATATATATATATATAATATTATATATATATAGATATATAATATATATATATATTAGATATTATATATATATATTCCAGTAGTTTCAAATTATATAGAAACGGTTATACATAAGAATCAGTTTTGGTATTATCATTATAGGTAATGTCTTTGAATAGGACTTTCTTTATGCCTTTTTTTCTTTTTTTTATGTTATTTTTTTTTTTGGTAAAAATAAAGTATTAACTTTTTTCAGATCAGAGTTTATATTCATTATAATTTACCCTCTGTATTTTTTACTTTATGAGTTTATGTAAAACTCAAAATAAATGAGATTAAATATATTTTGTATACCAGTTTACCAGTTATCAAAATGAAAATTGGCAAATAAAATCTAAAAATAGATAATTTTATTTAGGGCATTTTTTAATAATATAGGTTTCAAGCACATGTGTGGTGTAGTGTCTTGCTATACAGCTTGGTCCGCAGTTAAGTGAATTTTGCCTTTAAAATCTATTAAAAACAATAAAAAACTAAATTAAAACCATCAAAATAGCATAAAAAAAACATTGTTTATTGGTTTATTAAAAAAACGCAATCGTTTTCTGTTTTTTTTTTGAAAACCACATGTTTTTTTTCCAGCCAAGTGGGCTTTTTTATTATTATGTTATTATATATATATATAATTTGTATATATATATATATATTATATCTAAATTGATTGTATCTATTATTCTATAACATATAGGTATTTATTATATTAGGTAATAATAAAAATATTATGATATTAATAGTATTAATTATAATATATTATAATATACTTACTTACTTACTTATATACTTACTGATATAGTTTATAATATATAGACTCCTATTATCTTATGTTATATATTATTATATTAGTATATTCTTATATACATGTGTTTATATATATATATATATTTACGTACTTTGTTCTAAGTGCCAATTTTCCTGAAGATTTAATCAGTCACTTTTTATAAGGTGTACATACGTTCAAGCGAAACTAGTTTAATACTCTTAATTCACTCGCTCATGGTTCCTGTTCCTGTGTAATTTGTCTGATTTGAAGCTAAACCGTACAATTTTTTGGAACAAAATTCTTCGATCTACTGGCCCACTTGTCTGCCTGTAAATCTTCCAGTTGGAATATTTGATAGTGTTCTAGGGTCATATCCATCACGACCGGAATGTTTCATTGTCCCAATGCGATTTCCATCCATTACATGGGGTAATTCTCTATTTTAAGATAGTTGTTTTTTTAATATCAGAAGATGGTTGTCAAAAGGGGAAGGATCGGGTCCTGTTTAATTCTGAGTATATTATATGGTCAGGCAATTAAAGGATCTGGAAATTTATCTTGCTATAAACGAAATTACTAACCCTATCATATTCGTCATCTGATAATGCGAGCGCCTAAATATCCTTTCTGGTCAAAGCAAATTTTTGAGTACAAATGTTGAATCTTGAATGGCTTAGATTGTATCCGGTTTTTCTAAGCACCAGCAACTTTCAATTCTTTCTCGGTTCGTGCTAAAAGTCACCGGAGCTCATTCCAAGTCGTATTCCAATTTCAACTTGCGTCACTAATTTTGTAGGTCTGTTGATCTCTTTGAAGTGTTATGTCAAGTTGCAAACTGAAATGGGTTATTTCATCTGCTGAATAACTTACACATTATCCTTCTAGGATTTACATCCACTGCGATAATTTTTGGATTCAATGTGATTTCGGGAACTGATGCGATTTTGCCAAGAGGATGGACCAGTTTTAATGTATTTAAATTCTTAAAGAAATTGAAATTTATTTTATCCTTGTTTCATCATGGGAGTATTAGTTTCTTGCCTCCCGGCTTCTTTGTTATGCAAGCTGATCACTGGGATTGTTTTCTTATATGCTTTACTATTTGAATAATGGGATTTTACATGTGGGATATCCAGATCATGAGCTAATAGATTAGTAATAGTTGCAGAGCACCATACAATCGAAAAGGTTTTCATTCATGTTCTAAAAGCTTTTTTCGCAAACCATTTCAGATATTGGTGCCGCATTTATCTGGGAGATAAAACTCACATTCATATGGTTTAGCATGTAGCTCTGATGTTCGCTGTCAAACTCTCGCTAAGAGAATTGTCTGGTCCAAATCGCATAACGATTAGCCCTAAGTAATCTCATTGCTTGTGTGTCATAGAACCTGATGTATTCATTCGCTTTTAGCTAAGTTGCATAAACCAGAATTTTCTGTTTATGAGTGAGATTCAAATTATTGGTCATGTAATATACGCCATCCAATCAAAATCAACTGAAACAGTGTTGAGCCTGAGTAAGCTTTCTTGGCAGGACTGCATTCTTCTGAATAGGCAGTCTCTAATAATAATATTTCGCAGTTGCAT
>JABUQX010004663.1:45000-47500 GCA_015478945.1 Trachelipus rathkii
TTCAATTATTCATTAATTTATGAAGAAGTTAAATCATTTCCTTTGCTTCGGAGAGGTGCTTCATAAGAGTTGAGGATGGGCTCATTAGGCTCCAACAACACAAGAGAAAGGCGTATAATTCGGTGAGAAAATTAGCGTTAATTGTTCTATGATGGGTAGAATCGCTTCATCTTAAATGGTTGCTAAACATGAAACACTTTTATAACGATGGTAAAAAAGAAAAAAGCTGCAATCCTACATTGTCGAAACATTATAATGCTTGAAAGTGTTTCTGAGAAAGACTCTTTTATCAAATGAGATCTTTCTTATCAGAGGTAGACTCGCACTTGATCAAAGTTGCTTTCAGATCCAAACGAAAAATTTCATTGACGTAAGAAGAAAAACTGAAGTAAGAAGTAATGACATGTTTTATATACCACAAAGTCCTATTTCAACTTATTTTACTTACATATTATTGCTTACTGAATAATTTTTTAATTAAGTATTTAAGAAGTTATCCAATATATATATATATATATATATATATATATATATATATATATATATATATATATATATATATATATATATTATATATATATATATATATATATATATATATATATATATATATATAGATATATATGATATTTTATATATATATATATATATATATAAAGCATATATATATATATATATATATATATATATATATATATATATATATATATATATATATATATATATATATATATATATATATATATATATAATATATATTATATATATATATATATATATATATATATATATATATATATATATATATATATATATATATATATATATATATATATATATATATATATATATATATATATATATATAAATATATATATATATATATATATATATATATATATATATATATATATATATATATATATATATATATATATATATATATATATATATATATATATATATATATATATATATATATACTGTATATATTAACAGTGGCGTAATCCAGGGATTTGCCTGGCCCCCCAAAATTTTTAAGTATCATATCCGTTAATAATATAAAATGCAGAGGTTAAATTAATTTTTTATAATTCGTCGCTGTTCAAGAACAAATCTCGTAAGTCCTTTGGGGAAGTTTTTACAAAATTCTTGCTCCGTTATTTATATATATATATATATATATATATATATATATATATATATATATATAGAGTTATATATATATATATATATATATATATATATATATATATATATATATATATATATATATATATATATATATATTTATATATATATATATATATATATATATATATATATATATATATATATATATATATATATATATATATATATATATATATTTATATATTATATATATATATATATATATATATATATATATATATATATATATATATATATATATATATATATTAGACAGAGAGAGAGAAATTTTAATTCTCTCTCTCTCTCTCTCTCTCTCTCTCTCTCTTTTCTCTCTCTCTCTCTCTCTCTCTCTCTCTCTCTCTCTCTCTCTCTCTCTCTCAGCATTACCTAGTAATGAGTAGGCTGGCCAGATTTTTTTCAACCTAATGCGGGACAGTCATCTTCATGCCTAGGCTATACTTTATAAATTATACAGTATAGCCTATAGGCAAGCATATATTATATATTATAACCAAAAATAATTTAATCAAATGTAGTAGTAAATAAGAAATAGCTCTTTATAAGTCTAATAAATCAATATTTACTTACTTAATTTGAACCAGAATTGTACTTGGACTTTACACTGTCCCGCATTGGGTAAAGATTTTTGCGGGACAAAAGATCTAAAAATAGTGAAATGCAGGACAGTCCCGCAAAATACGGGACGTCTGGCCAGCCTAGTAATGAGATAACATTGTGGTGTCAGTGAAAAGTTATCGTTCTATTGTTTTAAGCGTATAATATGAAGTTGCTAGTGAATAGTTATAGTTTTGCACATTGTGTTTAACATTTTTTGTTCCTGTTGTCGTTCAACTTAAAAAATAAAAAAACTATGAAAATAAGAACAGATATTAGAGACTTTTTCCACAAAAAAAGAAGCAATATGGTAAAAGATTTATGTTATTCAAAGCAGGGCTGCGGAGTCGGAGTCGGAGTCGGAGTCGGAGTCGGAGTCGTGCAATTTTCCAGGAGTCGGAGTCGGAGTCGGAGTAGGAGTCGATAATTCTGTGCAAGTTTAGTCGGAGTCGGAGTCGAAAATTCCTGTGTAAGGGGAGTCGGAGTCGGAGTCGGAGTCGGAGTCGGAGTCGGAGTCGGAGTCGGAGTCGGAGTCGAAAATTTATAGAACTATTATTATTATTATTATTATTATTATTATTATTATTATTATTATTATTATTATTATTATTATTATTATTATTATTATTATTATTATTATTATTATTATTATTATTGAAACTGAAAGTATTAAACTGTTAATTTTAAAATGGCTGTTTTATAATAAAAA
>JABUQX010004663.1:52500-80000 GCA_015478945.1 Trachelipus rathkii
AACTGGTGTCTTCGAAATTTGGGGTTTACAATTCTTGAATTTTCTGTCTCGGTCTCGGTGTCATTTAGGACTTTGTTCGCCATTTCCGATTTTTCTTCGTCTGAAATTGAGGGATCAAAGAACACGAGGGCTACCAATTCTGCATTGAAATACCACAAATGGTTTGAGAATTTCACCAGAGCTCTCTCAGAGATATCTTTGTCAATCTCCTGATAGTCCAACAAACTTTGCAAGAGGTCAAAGTCTTGCTTGGGAGCCAAGTGTGCTTTGTGGGCATTGAACCAAGCTTTGCAATACACTCTAACGAGAAAAATACAGACAGCTTCTAAGGCACGTTGTTCTTCATGACTCAGTTTGAATTGTCCGCGGAATAGAAATATCTTCAGACAATAGATGGCCTTGGCCATCCACCTGGCATGACTGATGGCACCTGGAGATTTAAATTCCACTTCCGTTCCATTCATTGCTCCTACAAACACCAATACCAATTGTAGGAGCTCCTTGTAATCGTCTCTGGGTTGTGATTCCGTGAGTTTAGTGTTACAATCCGCAGTTATGTTGGCAATTACTTCAGAAGGTAGATGTCTTTTCACAATTTCGTTGATGATACCCGAGTCATATTGTTTCTTGTTGAGCTTCGCCCATGCATTTTGGAATCTCTTGAATATATCGGGTTGAGGCCCAGTTGTTGATCCGAACTTACATTCGAAAACACCTCTCAACATGACTTCAAGAATATGGTGGCGGCAAGCTAGGTAAAGCAGCTCTCTACCCAAGATGTTTTCCAAAATTGTACAAGCCCCTTTGAGCCTTCCTGTGTTTGATGCAGTGGTGTCGAAACACATTGCCTTGATAGTATGGGAGACACCCCATTCCTCGAGACACTCATAAACAGCCAGGGCTTGTTCTTCACCAGTGCTTGTGTCTGCTACAGGAACTCCTAGCAGTTGTTCATTTTCACCATAAGAAATTACAACAGCTATTCGTTCTTTCTGCTCTGTCTTTAGAACGTCTGGTAGAAGTTTTCCGTCCCAATGAACTACAACAGCTTCCTTCTCTGGTATATAAATTCGTTCCAAGATCTTCTCAGTGTATTTTTCTCTGAATACTTTTCGCCTTTCATGGATGGTGGTTTTTGACACTTTGAACTCCTCAGGATTCTCCCCAAGTGCTTCTATGGTAGCTATGAGTATTCGTGTGGCATTTCTGTCAGATACCTTACACCGATCCAACAACAGAGATAGTTTCATGGTTAAAATTTCCCTAACGCCACGCTTCATCCTTTTGCTATGAGATGGTCCAGGAAGTTCCTCGGTTTCTTGAGAAGTACAAACGTCCATTGGCAGCACATCCTCGATATCTTCATCGCATGTGTTTTCCTCTTCATCACTGTCCTCATCTTCATCATCAGTCTCTATGAACAAAAGAAGAGAAAGAAAAGGACCAAATTAATTATGAAAATAGTTGTTACGTTGCTTATCTTGTTTTGTTGGTGCTTTTGTAAAAACTAAACAATAGAACCAGGGGACGTAAACGTACCTAGCAAAAGATCAATATTCAAGCAAAAATAAAAGAATCTTACCTATGTCGAATAAACATTCCGCTTGAATTTGCTCGTTCATTTTCGCAAGTTCCTTTTGTAGTTTTCTTTCTTCAGCTCGAGCTAACTTCAGATCAACTCCAAGCATAGAGCCTGGCCAACCCTTTTCCCTTTGTTTCAAAAGAAACTCCTTGTCTTCTTCTGATTTCATCATGGCCAAGGCATCTTGATGGGCGATATCAAAGATATCATCTACCTTTGAGGCGAACTCTTTGATTTTGTTCTTTGCAGCTTCTGATTGTTTATACTGGTCCTTTTGTACATTTCTCCACTCTGCGTGAAGTTTCTCTAATTTAGTAATAGCATCTTTCACATGTTTTGTAGGAATCCGAGCTTTTCCCCAGAAAACAAGAACTTCTTGTATGATAATTCTTGCTGAATCTCTTAGATTCAATTTCACAGTACGCAAATTGTAGAACAAAGTGGCCAAAACTTGACGATTGGAGGGCAATTTACAACCGGTTATCTGGTGAGCCGGATAGCCTACAATGAAAATTTTATCTTTGGTTCTGCTTCTTATGGCAGAGGTGGAAGCCATTCTTTTACTATTTTATTTTAATCTGGAAAAATTAATAATATACATTACAACGAATATTGGTTTCGGAAATTAGATGTAAAATTAACAAAACAAAAGAAATAAAAAAAGGTCTCCTTAAATCTAAATTTACATGAAAATGATGATATAATGATGATGAGGCTGTTATAGCTGGGTTCGACTAGAAGTAGAAATAAATATATATAGAATATAAATTAGTTACAATAATATTGCCTTTAATTTGAGACATAAATCATGAGAAAATAATGAGGGGTTCCGGAGATACGGCCCCAAAACGTCGCTAGTCAGCCCAAAAAACGCGTTTTTTGTAACTTTGAGCGCACAGCGGCACGGGTTCACATGCTCCAATCGTGCTCAAAATTTAACTACCTTAAAATCTGGAGAGGCTAATCACTTTGTGGGGTTCCCGTGGACAAAAATATATATATATATATATATATAATATATATATATATATATATATATATATATATATATATATATATATATATATATATATATATATATATATATATATATATATATATATATATATATATATATATATATATATATCGTGTATGTATGTGCACCTGTGTGTGAGAGTAAAATAAAACCGGAGAGTAATTTTGGCCGGAGGCCGGAGAGCCGGAGGCCGGAGAATGAAAATTTTAATTCCGGCCGGAGAATTAAATTTTATACTTACATATATATATATATATATATATATATATATATATATATATATATATATATATATATATATATATATATATATATATATATATATATATATATATATATATATATATATATATATATATATATATATTACTCTAATATTAAAGTAAGAGATAATAGTAAAGCTGAGTATCTTTTGTGCGCTACTAGGAATACATTACTATCAAGAGGAAACCCAAAGAAAGGTTCAAAATATTATAGCACAAAACCTTTACTGGATCATCTTGAAAAGAAACATAAAACCACATATTTGAAGATAAAAGAAATATCTGAATCTTCAAGAGGAAAGGTGGCCGAAAAAAGAAAACATGATATCACAGACACAGCAGATGATGATCCATGTCCATCCATATCATCAACTTCTACCTCTATTAAAAAGATTTCTTCAGCCTACACTGTTTGAAATAACTGAGAAAACAAAGATTTGGGACATTAATGATAGAAAAAGCACAGAAATTCATTTCAAAATTAGGGAAATGATTGCTGTGGACAATCTGCCATTTTCTTTTGTTGAAGACATTGGATTTAAGAGATTAATAAATCACGTATGTCCACAATATAATATTCCATCAAGGAGGTACTTTTCAGAAGAGATTATCCCAACAATATATAAAAGGGTAAAGAACAAAATAACACTTCAGCTGCAAGAAATTCAAGCAATATCATTAACATCAGATATTTAGACTTGCTCATATAACAATGAAAGCTTTATAAGTATGTCAAGGCATTGGATTGATAAAGATTTTCAAAGGAAGAGTGGAACATTACAAATCAGTAGTTTTAGTGTTTCTCATTCAGCAGAAAATATATGTCTAAAAAGTGAGGAAATACTTAAGAGCTGGGATTTAAAAAAGAAAATATTCATGTTGTCCTAACAGATAACGCACCAAACATTACAAAAGGTATGAGAGCGACAGGTGTTATAAATGAGATGTTTTATTCATTCCTTACAGCTAGTAAGTAATACATGATGCTATATTTTCTCAAAATCAATTAAAGATTTAATTACTTTATGTGGAAATTGTAGGTCATTTTAGTAGATCACCAATTGCTACAACTAAGTTAACTGAAATTCAAAAATCTCAAAATTTGCCAATACACAAGCTTATCCAAGATGTGGAAACAAGATGGAATTCATCAGATTATATGCTGCAAAGGATCATAGAGCAAAAAATTGCAATTTCTATATATTCTTCAAATTCGGAAAACAATCTAGATATCTTAAATGCAAATCACTGGAAGCTAATGGAGAATATAATTAGATTGCTAAAACCATTTGAAGAATTAACTAAAAGAGCGAGTGATGATGTAGATTTATCTTTTGTAATACCTGCAGTTAATGCATTGCAAAATATTTAGCAAAAACTTGGAAGGATAGCGGTGTAAAAACTATGAAAGATGAACTTTTTAAATTCTGTTACTGAACGTTTTGGTACCATTAAAGAGAAGAAACTTTATGTACTTGCAACAGTTCTAAATCCACAATACAAATTAGCTTCCTTTGATATTATTGATCAGAATAAAATAAAATTTATGCTCAAAGAAGAAGTAAAACTTTTTATAAAAGCTAAAGAAAATATTACATTAAGTTTAGATTCTGATGAACAAAATGATGATCAAAATGATCAGTCTCATACAGATTCACATGAAGAATCAGAAAATGAAACGGCAGATATTGAGAAGGAAACACATTCAATTTTCTGGAAGTGCTTTGATGACATGCTACAAGAAAAATCGTCAGAAGAAAATGAAGAATATTCAGATACAATCAAACCAAGTGGAACTGATCAAAGGAGAAAAAAGTTAAAATTCAAACGTAGAAGCAGCAGTGAGAGAAAACAACATGAATTAAAAAATACTATTCAAACTACTATGGATAAATATTTTGCAGCACCACTTATGGAACGAAAATCGGATGCTGATCCACTGCTATGGTGGAAAGAAAGAAAAGCTCTTTATCCTGATTGTATCTTACCTGAATTAGCTAGGAAATATCTCTCTGCTCCACCTTCAAGTGTATTTAGCGAGAGAATGTTTAGCCAAGCAGTAAATATTTATACAAGTAAAAGGAATTGTCTTTCTCCAACACTAGCTGATCAGCTCCTGTTTCTTCATCATAATTTAAGAGCATTTGATTTTAAATATTAGAGAATGGTTACCTAAATAGCAATGCATAAGCTATTTAACTTTCCTTTCACTGACTTTGTGTTTAACAATATAATTTAATTTTCTCAAAAAATTCTATTGTGATACTCTATACAGTATCGATAACAGCTGGTACATGTACAATTTATAATATATATATATATATATATATATATATATATATATATATATATATATATACTATATATATATATATATAAAATATATATATATATATATATATATATATATATATATATATATATATATATATATATATATATATATATATATATATATATATATATATATATATATAGTTTCAAATGTTAGTTTGTTAAAACTTAAAAGCTCTTTTAATAATTTAAAGATTAAGGATATATATCATAATTTTTTAGTCTTTTGGTCAGATATGGCATGTAGTTTAAAAGTTCTTTTACCAATTTCATTTACTTATTTCTGTATTGCATTTTTAAAGCTAGATTTATCAAAAGTGTATTTTTTGTTAGTAGTCATTTTGGATATCAAACCTTTTTAAGTTGTTTATCAAAATAATTAGTCAATTTAGTAAATGGTGTCATATAGGCCTATTCATATTATTATATATTATTATAGTTATAATATTAGTTATTAGTTTGACTTAATATTATCACTACAACAAAAAAATATTAAAATAATTTTTTTACACTTTTTGTATGAATCAGTTCTTCTAAATAAATTTAATTCATTAAATGTCTCATTATTACTTTCAATGAATTATAACTATTTTTATTTTCAAAACTACCTTTTAAAAATATAGGTCTCCGGCCGGAGAAAGCCGGAGACTAGTGGTCTCCGGCCGGAGCCGGAGATCTTTCTAGTGAACTCCGGCCGCTGGAGCCGGAGCCGGAGCCGGAGCCGGAGCAGAGCAGGAGATCCGGTGCATCCCTAATATATATATATATATATATATATATATATAATATAAAGTATATAGTATATATAGATATATATATATATATATATATATATATATATATATATATATATATATATATATATATATATAGTATATATATATATATATATATATATATATATATATATATATATATATATATATATATATATATATATATATATATATATATAAGAGTGTAGGTTATTTATGGTTTGTTTTGACATAATGAGAAGAAAAAAGCAATTTATTTGAATGACTTCAGTGTCGGAATTTAAAGAGTAAAAGGGGCGTCTATAAGTATTTCCGTCAGTTTTCTGCAGACGTTGACCCGAGATTCCCTAGAAAACATTAAAGAAAACGGGTATGGAGAAGGTAATTGGAATATTGAGGGTGTGATAGTAGGAGGGAAATATCTGTTGTGTGACTGCGACTTGACTTGATGGCGATTTTGCTTGGATTTTAAGCAACCTGACTTTTTTACCTAACTTAGATCTTGACTTGAGAACTCAATTTGAGAACTCAAACGAGAACTCATTTTGAGAATCAACCCCACTTGAACCCTGGCCCTAGAGAACCTCATTTGAGAACCCCATAGTTTGGCTGGGCTAATTTAGAGCAACCCCATTTCTTATACCTGCTAGCAACCCTGAGTTTTGGCCCCCAGGCTGACCCTACTTAGCACCCTCGAGCAGCAGGTGCCAAACGGCCAGGTCAGCACCGTTGCATGTGGCTACTCCTGATTTAGCTGCGCTCCCTGAGCAACAGGGCCATTTTTGTCCACGGTGGGTTTTGATCTTCCTTTAGTTTAGTTCTTTGATGTCGTGTTAGCCTTGTTTGACCATGATACTTCGATCAACCCTGTTGTTTTGGTCATTTTTATTCACGGAATTTTTTAGGCTGCTCCTTGTCTTTCCATGGCTTGGCCTCACGGTGTTGCCGTCTTCTGTCTTTCACATGGAACACTCTTGTTCACGGAAATTTTCGACCAACCCTTGGTGGTTCACGTCACTTATTCACGGTATTCAACCCTTTGAGATTTACGGTCGGGACCACGGAAATTTTGTCCTTTCTTTGGGATTCTAGCCCTTTTTTGATACCCACCTGCTTGACCATGATACTTGACCTCTGACTCCGTTCATATATCATGGGTCACTTGACCATCGCTGGGTTTCGACGGCTTGATGGTCTTCAATCATCGCAACGTACCCAGCGATGCCCATAGGTGTTCCATGAGCACAGAGAGCGCCAGCAGCGCCAGAGTGCCGGTGGCTGGCCGAGCGCCATCGAGCGCCGGGCGAGTGCCACGAGCGCCGGGCGAGTCAACAGCGCGTCAGCGAGCGCCATAGCGTCAACCGAGTGCCACTTTTAACCCTTAGTCTCCCCGATCTCGAACAGCTCTAACATGGGCGTTCACCCTAGGCGGGTATGAGGAATGAATGGCGCAGGTTACTAGGTCCGTTAGACGCTCTACCATGAGTTAAAGATTTTTATAACATTATACACCTCACACTTCCATAGATCATCATTCCTCATTAAACCATATACACTCAGCACACATCATTGAGCCAGTGGCATGACTACACTCACCGTCACACTCGAGCGCTTGATGACCAAAGATGCCCAGCATTGATGCCCAGCATTAATGCTCAGCATTGATGCCTCAGAGCTACAGCACTGATGCCTGTCTTTGAAGGTTCATTTTTAAAGGATTATCTGATGACGTCATTTGACAATAGGCCCAGTAGCTGATGATTCATCTTTGATGAAACATTCTTGATGGCTTCATCTTCACATCATGGAACAGAGCACATTACTGGAATGCTTCAGCTCATAAAGGCTCACCAGCAGTGTGCCTCTCCGCGAAGGCTGACAACCTGCACACCAGCAGGTGCACTGCTACAGCATGCGTGTGCCGCTGCGCATTTTTCCAGTAAAACTGGGTGCCGCGTGCCTTCGCAGAGGCGTGAATATTTCGCGTATTTCGTCGCGTGCGCCCGCAGGCGCAGTATTTCCGCGTACCCGCCCGCAATGAAAAATATATACACTATAAGTCATTCATTTTTATTTCATACCTCTTAAACATTAAAGCTATCTCTTCTTTCAAATATACTTATGAGTCATTCATTTTATTCTCAATTTCAAACATTTTATTAAAAGATTTTCGCGAATCCTAAACGTAATCTCAATACAGACCCATTTAACACACATTTATTAACATATTTTTAGCTAATACTTTTACTTAATACTTTTTAATTTATAAATTTGTACTAGAGCGTAAGAAGAAAAAAACCAGAGTGACCGATATATAAACATTTTATTTTACCACAATGTGTACGAAATTTTATTAAAACATATACTTTTACATGCCTAGCAGGCGTGGTCGAGTGTTATCATTCAACACCTAAAGGATTAGCATGCCTTTGCCTACCGTTTTACTGTTTTTAACTTTCGCTTACCGCTTAACTCATAGTTTCTTAACTTTCAGCCTTTATCAGCTTTATCCTCAGCTGCTTTTATTTCCTCTGCTTAACTCTCTGTTTTTGTCGTTTTAACTCTCTGCTTTTACCGTTTTAACTCTTCAGCTTATCGTTTAACCATATATTTGTTAAAATTATGTTTTCATATTCTTTGTTTGTTTTAATACTATTATTTTTGTCTTTTATTTTGTTTTAATACTTTATTTTTAATTTGTAATGTAAGAATAAAAACACAGAGTGTCTGTTATATAAACATTTATCAGGTTGTAATGAAATTTTATTAAAAACATATAGGCAGCAAACACTAAATCAGTAAAGCAGTAAAATAAAGAGGTGTTATTGCAGAACACACAGTGAACTCGGTGCTTTTCTGTTTACTACTTTACGACCCAAGGTAGCATTATCGCTTTAACCATATGCATCTTTCGTTACTGCTTAACTCGCCACAGTGACCCTTTCAGCACAGCTTAACCCTGCTTACGTTTTAATTATATAGTTTTTTAATATTTTTATCATATATTTATTACATTGCGTTTTGTTTTAATATTTTTATTTATTTAAATGGATTCTATAGTTATTTAATTTTTTTTTACATAACGTTTATTATCTTATTTATTTTATTTATACGTAGTACAATTGTATTTTATTTTATTTGTTTTAATACTTTTTATTTATTTTATTATTATTTTTATTTATTTTTATTATTATTTTATTATTTTTATTATCTTATTTTTATTTTTATTTTTATACGTAGTGTTATTTACTTCATGCCTATTGTTATTATTATTTTAGAACACACACACACACACACACACACACACACACACACACACACACACACACACACACACACACATTCACTATGACACTTATACACACATTCACTATGACACTTATACACACATTCACTATGACACTTATACACACATTCACTATGACACTTACATTTTCCCATAGACACTTACATTTACACTTACACTCACACACAGATTTACTTACACACGCAGATTTACTTACACTCACACAGAATTACTTACACTCACACACACACACACACACACACAGATTTACTTACACACGCAGATTTACTTACACTCACACAGATTTACTTACACTCACACACAGATTTACTTACACTCACACAGATTTACTTACACTCACACACAGATTTACTTACACTCACACAGATTTACTTACACTCACACACAGATTTACTTACACACACGCACACTCACTTACACATATAACGTATAATTTATTAAAACATTTTATGTTTTAATTAAACACGTACATTTATATTAATCATTCAAATATAACTAAAATTATTTCAAAGTTTCTTAAAACTTCTATAATAAATCAATCATTATCTTTGAACAAAGAATTTATTATTAACTGTTAATACTTTTTGTTTATAAATTTTATAACTATCAAGTTTTAAAATAACTTTTACTAAAATTTTATGAAATTTTATTAAAAACATATATTTTACGTACCTTAAAGCAATAAATCAGCAAGGTTAGCCCCTAGCACCCCTCTACACCAAGCCACGTTTTGTTCTATTGACTTACTGCTTTACATCATCTTTACCCATGTAATAAGTATAAAAATAACAAAATAAGTTCTTCTCTGCTAACATATCATGTATTTTATTAAAATCTTTCTAAGTTCTTATTTAAAAATAACAATTATTCACTTACATTTATATTATTCGCTCGATGTTAACTAAAAATATTTCAAAGTTTTTTAAATAATTCGGATTTTCTTTATTATTATTATTATTATCTATGTACATTGACAATCCATCACGAGAAAACACAACAACCCGCACTCCTTACAGATACGAAACTGACCTGACCTCTCTCTGTAAAATGTGTTGAAATAACTACCTTAGGTCTAAATCGTCTCAGGGTACAAAAAGGATTATCCTAAATTTAGACCTAATTCCCGGTCAAAATATATTTCAAACTGACCTTTTTCTGTAAAATGTGGTGCAATAACTACGTTAGGCCTAAATTTAGGTATAAATTTAGGATAAACCTTTTTGTATCCCAGGCTGATTTAAGCCTAATACTAGGTCAAAAGGTAATTCCAGTATAGACAAGAATCGAGAATCAATGTTATTATTATTTTATAAATATATTTCCTTCTTACCTGCTTAAAGGATTACTCCGTCCACTCACAAGAACGGTAAGATCCTTATCTCTATATGACCTCGTATGTGATTGGTCGAGAATTATTTTATCGCTTTTAGGTATGAAAAACATGTTTTTTCATATCCTGAACCTTATCTGTGATTGGATGAAAATTATATTGGAGGATGCGTGTTTTAGATCCAAACTCATTTTAAAATCATACTCGTTTTGGCTCTTAAGCGGTGCACAAGTTCTCTGATTTGTAATAAAAGTGCTCTATTTTCACTAAGTGTATATCATGATTCACCTTAACATGTATACCTCAATACAAGACATTGTCCAGTGGGAAATCAAGATCCCCGGAAGTAGGGTTTCATTCTTATATAAAAGAAAACCCGATGGATTTGAATTTTTCAAGTGTGCCACCCAATCACCCTGTTATAATACAAAGCGTATTTTCGTGAGTCCAGATGAATTACTTTGTATATGTAATCACACTGAAGAGTGGCTTACAGAATACTTTAAACCAAGCTCAGCTTTAAACTGGACCGAAACAGTTATTAGCCTGTGTGAAGAAACCAGCGATAAGCAACTTACTCTAGCATTTTATAAACACCAAAACCTAATCAGTTTGGAAGTTAGATTATGGGAGAGAAATAATGAAACATCAGTATTTGAACCTACATCATTTGGATTCTACATTTCAGGCCTAACGCAGATGAAATATATGTTAGAGGTACGTAAGCGCATGTTAATACAGCTGAAGAAGACATATGTGTTATCTAATTACGTAAACGTAGTTCATTACATGTTATACCAAGAATACTACGCATTTAAGAAAACCCTGATCGATGATCCTACGGTTATCATCGACCGCTTCCTAAGTTCTATGACGTACAGAAATTCATTTATCTACTTAGAAAACAATGGCAAGAAAGTATTTATGCAGGTGACCCAGAATGTAAATATACTATGATATCTGAGTGGGAACTTTTTACGTATGTGTTAACTGAAGGTATTACTGAGACACGAAACTATATCATCGATAATGATATAAATGATTGGCATATCTGCAAAGATTTGGAGAATTTTAATATAAAATAATCATAAACATTATGTGTAAAATGTATGTGGAAGTGTTATATATAATAATATTCCTGTATTATATTTAATGTGAACCTTATATAAAATCATTGTATATATTTAATTTTAGCCTTATATATATATATATATATATATATATATATATATATATATATATATTTATATTATATATAAATATATATATATATATAACTCTCTTGTATATATATATATATATATATATATATATATATATATATAAATTACTGTAAGATAATGATTATTAAAATTCTAATTATATAGTAAAGTTTTTATTATCCTTATTTTTACTTTCTTAAATAAATATTTACATGTATGTTAAGAGTTTAAATGAACGAAACCCAGGTTCAGGATATGAAAAAACATGTTTTTCATACCTAAAAGCGATAAAATAATTCTCGACCAATCACATACGAGGTCATATAGAGATAAGGATCTTACCGTTCTTGTGAGTGGACGGAGTAATCCTTTAAGCAGGTAAGAAGGAAATATATTTATAAAATAATAATAACATTGATTCTCGATTCTTGTCTATACTGGAATTACCTTTTGACCTAGTATTAGGCTTAAATCAGCCTGGGATACAAAAAGGTTTATCCTAAATTTATACCTAAATTTAGGCCTAACGTAGTTATTGCACCACATTTTACAGAAAAAGGTCAGTTTGAAATATATTTTGACCGGGAATTAGGCCTAAATCGCCCCGGGGTACAAAAAGGATTATCCTAAATTTAGACCTAAGGTAGTTATTTCAACACATTTTACAGAGAGAGGTCACGTCAGTTTCGTATCTGTAAGGAGTGCGGGTTGTTGTGTTTTCTCGTGATGGATTGTCAATGTACATAGATAATAATAATAATAAAGAAAATCCGAATTATTTAAAAAACTTTGAAATATTTTTAGTTAACATCGAGCGAATAATATAAATGTAAGTGAATAATTGTTATTTTTAAATAAGAACTTAGAAAGATTTTAATAAAATACATGATATGTTAGCAGAGAAGAACTTATTTTGTTATTTTTATACTTATTACATGGGTAAAGATGATGTAAAGCAGTAAGTCACTAGAACAAAACGTGGCATAGCTTGGTGTAGAGGGGTGTTAGGGACTAACCTTGCTGATTTATTGCTTTAAGGTACGTAAAATATATGTTTTTAATAAAATTTCATAAAATTTTAGTAAAAGTTATTTTAAAACTTGATAGTTATAAAATTTATAAACAAAAAGTATTAACAGTTAATAATAAATTCTTTGTTCAAAGATAATGATTGATTTATTATAGAAGTTTTAAGAAACTTTGAAATAATTTTAGTTATATTTGAATGATTAATATAAATGTACGTGTTTAATTAAAACATAAAATGTTTTAATAAATTATACGTTATATGTGTAAGTGAGTGTGCGTGTGTGTAAGTAAATCTGTGTGTGAGTGTAAGTAAATCTGTGTGAGTGTAAGTAAATCTGTGTGTGAGTGTAAGTAAATCTGTGTGAGCGTAAGTAAATCTGTGTGTGAGTGTAAGTAAATCTGTGTGTGAGTGTAAGTAAATCTGTGTGTGTAAGTAAATCTGTGTGTGTGTGTGAGTAAGTAAATCTGTGTGAGTGTAAGTAAATCTGCGTGTGTAAGTAAATCTGTGTGTGAGTGTAAGTGTAAATGTAAGTGTCTATGGGAAAATGTAAGTGTCATAGTGAATGTGTGTATAAGTGTCATAGTGAATGTGTGTATAAGTGTCATAGTGAATGTGTATATGTGTCATAGTGAATGTGTGTGTGTGTGTGTGTGTGTGTGTGTGTGTGTGTGTGTGTGTGTGTGTGTGTGTGTGTTCTAAATAATAATAACAATAGGCATGAAGTAAATAACACTACGTATAAAAATAAAAATAAAAATAAGATAATAAAAATAATAAAATAATAATAAAAAAATAAATAAAAATAATAATAAAATAAATAAAAAGTATTAAAACAAAATAAAATAAAAAACATAATGTTACACTACGTATAAAAATAAAAATAAAAATAAGATAATAAAAATAATAAAATAATAATAAAAATAAATAAAAATAATAATAATAAAAATAAAAAGTATTAAAATAAAAAACATAATGCTAATAAATATATGAGCTAAAGTAGTAAAACATATGAGTTAAAACAGTAAAGCAGAAAGTTAAAGCAGTAAAGCAGAAAGTTAAAGCAGTAAAGCAGAAAGTTAAAGCAGTAAAGCAGAAAGTTAAAGCAGTAAAACATGAGTTAAAGCAGTAAAGCAGAAAGTTAAAGCAGTAAAGCAGTAAAACAAAGGCATACTAATCCCCTAGGTGTTAGGTAATAACACCTCTATTGTTTTACTGCTTTACTGCTTTAAGGTATGTAAAGTATATGTTTTTAATAAAATTTCGTACAATTTTATTAAAATAAAATGTTTATATATCAGACACTCTGAATGTTTTTATTCTTACATTACAAATTAAAAATAAAAAAGTATTAAAACAAAAATAAAAATAGAAATAATAAATAAAAAGTATTAAAACAAAATAAAAAATATAAAAGAAAACATAATGTTAATAAATATATGAGTTAAAGCAGTAAAGCAGAGAGTTAAAACAGTAAAGCAGAGAGTTAAAACAGTAAAGCAGAGAGTTAAAGCAGTAAAACATGAGTTAAAGCAGTAAAGCAGAAAGTTAAAGCAGTAAAACATGAGTTAAAGCAGTAAAGCAGAAAGTTAAAGCAGTAAAGCAGTAAAACAAAGGCATACTAATCCCCTAGGTGTTAGGTAATAACACCTCTATTGTTTTACTGCTTTACTGCTTTAAGGTATGTAAAGTATATGTTTTTAATAAAATTTCGTACAATTGTAGTAAAATAAAATGTTTATATATCAGACACTCTGAATTTTTTTCTTCTTACATACAATTTTTAAAAATTTATAAATTAAAAAGTATTAAGTAAAAAAGTATTAAGTAAAAATAATGTTAATAAATATATGTGTTAAATAATAGGTCTGTAATGAGTTACAGTTTTAGGTTCGCGAAAATGTTTTTAATAAAAATGTTTAAGTATGAAATAAAAATGAATGACTCATAGTATATTTGAAAAGAAATTCTTTGAAATGTTTAAGTATGAAATAAAAATGAATGACTTATAGTATATATATTTTTCATTCGCGCGGGATGCGGAAAAATTGCGCCTGCGGGCGCACGCGGCGGGCGGGTACGCGGAAATATTGCGCCTGCGGGCGCACGCGGCGGGCGGGTACGCGGAAAAATTGCGCCTGCGGGCGCACGCGGCGGGCGGGAACGCGGCGGGTCGCACCTGCTGGTGCGGGGTTGTCAGCCTTCACGCGGAGGGCGCACACTGCGCCCTGGTGGGCCGCTTATGAACTAGGGGAGACATTAATATTAACTCTGTTCTATGATGTGGGTAGAGATGAGCCATCAAAGATGATTTCATCAAAGATGAATCATCAATATAGATGGTATCAAAGATGACGTCATCAAAGATGAGTCATCAAAGATGAACCTTCAAAGTTGAGGCATCAATGCTGAGGCATTAATTGAGGCATCAATGCTGAGGATAGTTGAGGCATCAATGCTGAGGCATTAATGTTGAGGCATCAAAATATCGAGTGTGTGAGTGTAAGTGTAAGTGTACCTGTGTGTGGGTGTGAGTGTAAGTGTATATGGTTTAATGTAAGTGTCTATGGAGAGTGTAAGTGCTTATAAGTGTTATAAAAATACTAACTCATAGTAGGAAGCATCCTAGCAGGTTGTAATATACACCAATCGATTCCTCATACCTTATTACCTAGGGGTAGACACCCATATTAGGGCTATTCTGGGATCAGGGGAGGCTAGAAAAGGCTTGAAAAAAGTGGCACTCAGTTGGCACTATGTGGCACTCACTTGGCACTATGTGGCACTCACTTGGCACTCATTGGCACTCACTTGGCACTCATTGGCACTCATTGGCACTCACTTGGCACTCACCTGGCACTCACCTGGCACTCATCTAATACTCATAGAACACTAATAGAACATCACTAGATACTTATTACGGTGATTGGGAACCATCAAAGCCATCAAGTTAGCGTGGGTCAAAATTGACCCATGGTATATGGCAAGGTCAAGTCCGAAATATCATGGTCAAACAAGGTTAAGACATCAAAAAAGGGCTAAGTCCCTAAAGGAAGGACAAAAAATTACCGTGGGTCAAAATTGACCCATGGAATACCAAAGGGTTGGTTGAAAATTACCGTGGGCAAAAAATGACCCATGGAATACCAAAGGGTTGGTCGAAAATTTCCGTGGGCCAAAATTGACCCATGGAAGACCAAAGGGTAGCCAAAAATTACCGTGGGCCAAAATTGACCCATGGAAGACCAAAGGGTAGCCTAAAATTTCCGTGGGCCAAAAATGACCCATGGAAGACCAACGGGTTGGTCGAAATATCATGGTCAAACAAGGTAACGACATCAAAAAGGGCTAAGCCCCTAAAGGAAGATCAAAAATTACCGTGGGCAAAAATTAATATCGAAAAAAATTAGGGGCGTAAAATAGGGTAATACGTACAACGGCGTTGCTGACACAATTGTGCTTATGAATCTCTTTCTTCGAAAGGGGTGCTAAAAATTAGGCCGGCCAAAAATTAGGGCCAAAAATCAGGGCTGCTGAAAAAAATTAGTTGCCAAAAATTAGGCTACAAAATTAGGTTGCCAAAAATTACGGCTGCCAAAAAATTAGGGTTCTCAAAAAATTAGGGTTCTCAAAAAATTGGGGTTCTCAAAAAATTGGGGTTCTCAAAAATTAGTTCTCAAAAATTGGGGTTCTCAAAAATTCTGTTCTCAAAATTTGGGTTCTCAAAAAGCGTCAAGACCCAAAAGTTAAGGTAAAAATTCAGGCTGTTTCCAAAAGGTCAAGCCCAAAAGGTCAGTGGTCAAAAAAAGGTCAAAAGGTCGTGCGGTCACTTTACACTGAACGGAATGGCCCTCCTACTACTGGTGTGATTATTTTCATAAGAAAATCTTTTAGTTTTCACGACCCACAAGAGAAGGAAACCATTTGGAAAGAATTTTTTATTATACATTTCTATTAATTTGATCCGTTTCTATTCGTCAAACAATTTATCGTCTATTCGTATAATATATATATATATATATATATATATATATATATATTATATATATATATATAGTAAACATATATATATATATATATATATATATATATATATATATATATATATATATATATATATATATATATATATATATATATATATATATGCTAACCATGAATCTGTGGAATATCACCTTTCTAACTCTCAACCTAACATTTTATTGCTATCTGAGACCCCAGCTAGCCAGGGATTCCTTTTCAAATAAACTTAATATCTCCAACTATAACTTTTCTATAATTTCCGACTGAATGTTGGAGTCTGTGCCTATATAAACATAAACACTCCTGTAACACGTGACGAGAATCTTGAATTTCCTAACCTCGATGTTCTATGGCTTAAAATCTTTCTCCCTACTACTATCATTACTTGTGTTTCTGCTACTGCTCCCCTAATGGAACAGATTCTCATGTTCTTTTTGACTTCCTTACTACTTCCCATGAGACTGCCACTTCTTCCTATCCAAATGCCGAGGTCCTTTATTTAAGGGATTTCAACGTACACTAAACAGAATGGTTGGGCTCCTCTCACACTGATGCAGGCGGGGGGGAGGCCAAAACATTTAGTATTTTCAACGATCTATAACAGTTAATTAAGGAATCTACGCATATCCCAGATCGTCCTAACCAATTCTTGAACACTACTCCTTCTCGTTAAAAATACACCATTTTAACTCTTATTGGTAACTCTGGCCACAATCTTGTTGCTCTTAATTATAATACCTTATTTGCAGCAGCTCCACCATGCCCCAAACGTAATTTCTGGCATTTTAATCGGGCTAATTAGGGGCATTGCGCCGTTTTTATGCTAACTAATCTTGGAATGAATCCTGCTTTGACGGAGGATGTTTCCGTTACCGCTGAAAAGGTATGGGGCGTAATTGTCGATGGGATGAGCAGGTTTATTCCTTTTTTAACTAAATCTTTTTCTCCTCAAAATCCTTGGTTCGATGGAGCTTGTTCTTGCGCCAATCAGGAGAGAGACATTGCATATCAGGCAGAGGAAAACTCTCGCTCTCCTATCATTCTTACTAATTTTCATTCTGCTCGGAATTGTTGCAGGGATACTATTCGACAGGCTAAGCGTATGCTTTCACTAAAAGAAAGTGCGCCAACCTGCTTGGTTCTGCTACTGATAAAAATCTCTGGCCTCTTGAAAAAACATCTCTAACAACTTTTGTAAATCTGCCTTTCCTCCCCTTATACGTTCTGACGGGTTTAAGCTAACTCTTCTTCTGAAAAGGCCAATCTCTTCGATCTCTTTTTTTTCATCTAATTATACCCTCACGATTCTGGCATCCCTCCTCCTACTCCTTCTCTTCTCAGATTTCTCATGTTTTTTACCTGTGATCACACATGATCGTGTGCATGGGATCCTGAGATCTATGAACGTCGGGAAGGCCCGGATGGCATTCCTCCCCGTGTTTTGAGGAAATGTGCTTCTGAGCTGGTGCCTGTCCTCGTTCAACTCTACTCTCTATGACTCAATACTAATACTTTTCCTCAGTGCTGGAAGAGTGCTTATGCTCAACAAATTCCGAAAAAAGGTAGCCACTCTGTTCCTTCAGACTATCGCCCTATAGCTCTCACTTGCATTCTATCTAAAAGCTTTGAAACTCTTCTTAACTCTCATTTCCTGGATCATCTGGAGTCTCATTCCCTTCTTTCAGATCATCAGTATGGCTTTCGACGCTCGAGATCAACTGGTGACATGCTTTCCTATCTATCTGATTTATGGTCTTCTGCCCATAGGAACTATGGGGAGTCATGCGTGGTGGCGCTTGACATATTCAAAGCTTTTGACCGGGTATGACACGCATTACTGCTCTCTAAGCCCCTTTCCTTTGAGTTTCCTCCTTCTCTTTGCTTATTCTTTCCTCCTTTCCTGTCAATTGTGGTGTTCCTCAAGGTTCTGGTCTTTCTCCAACTTTATTCCTACTTTTCATCAACGATCTCCTAAGTTGTACTTCTAACTCTGTTCACTCTTATGCCGATGATTTAACCCTCCATTCTTCTACTTTCAAATCTGCTCCCCTTTTTGCATCAAGAGTTGCCTCTCGTCTTCATCTTTCCGATTCTATTCTTGCCGATCTGGATGGAATTTTCCGGTGGGGTTGCCGCAACCTTGTAAACTTCAACTCTTTAAAAACTCAACTTCTTTACAAATTTCCCTCTGAAAAACACTTCCCAACTTTCATATTTCCTTCGACGGCTCTAACGTCTCACCTGTAAATAACAAAAACATTCTTGGTCTCATCATAAACAATAAATTGTCTTAGAAACCTTTTATTACAATGGTTGTTAAGGTGGTCTCAAAGAAGCTGGGAGTTCTGTTCAGGTTGCGGGAATTTTTTTCTCTGAACCGTTAATCAGTTATATAAGGATCTTATTCGCCCTTGTATGGCATACTGTTCTCACAATTGACTGGGGGGCTCCGGCTCCACCCTTTTATTGGATAGGGTTGACTCAAACTCCCTTTACCCTCTATCTCTGAGACGTGACGCTGGCGCGCTATCTCTTTTCCATAGGTACTACAGCGGTAGATGTTCGGGGTAGTTGACCTCTCACATTGCACCACCTTTGCGTCGCCCTCGTATCACAAGTGGTGCGTTGCTCCCGCATGAATATGGCGTGAGTATTGAGAACCCCAGACTTGTTCGTTGTGATGCCTCTTATTTCCAGCTACTTCTGTTCTGTGGAACTCCTTGCCTTCTGTTTGTCCAAATGTATTTAATCTTCCTCTCTTTAAATCCCACATCTGCGCTCACCTGAGAGACTTGCGTTAAGCTTGGGCTGGGGTGGGCTAATCCATATTTTATCTTCTGCCCCCTACTTGAAAAGGGCCCATCCCGTGAGTGGTGGTGAACTATATATATATATATATATATATATATATATATATATATATATATATATATATATATATATATATATATATATATATATATATATATATATATATATATATATATATAAAGTGGCTGCCTCTTCTTTTCGGAGCTGTTCCAGGTGCTTTCCGGATACCATTCGACAGGGCCGCCTCCCATCCACTGATTGCTGTCCTGCTCTCCGACAGGGCTTTTGATCTTATTGGCGAGAGTGTTGGACGAGTGATCGGCGGGGGATGAAGCTTAGAAATATAAAGTCCAGCATCGGTGGGTGGTCTTCCTCCCACCGACGAGAGCGCTTGCACGAGGTGACACTTGCGTGCCTCCGTGTTGGCCACAACAATGTCACTCACAGTCGCTGTATGTTGCGGGATCCTCCTCCCATCTATTAATTTTGCCGTCGCCGTGCCCTGCAATCTGTTCGACATATCTTCATTGATTGTTCCCAACTAGACCCTGTTCGCCGTTGTCATTTTCCTACTTTGTGGTCCATAGAACCTTCTAAAAGATTGTCCCATATCTTATCTGAATCTTCCCACTTTAGTAGTAACTCTATTTTCTTGTATCTCCAAGAAGCGAATATTCTTTACAACATATGATTTTGTTATGTAATATTAGGACTATTTATAATGTAAGGATATAATTTTATTTATTTTTTATTTATTTTTTGACTGAATATTCGTTCCGCCATTCAGATTTTCCTCGACCTTCAAAATATGTACATGCCAGGACGCACCCATGATGTTGATTTTTTAACTCAGTATGGCCGCTTCTTTGTGAGCCGTGGTGGGCCCTGTACATTGACTCAAATATATATATATATATATATATATATATATATATATATATATATATATATATATATATATATATATATATATATATATATATATATATATATATTTATATATATATATATATAGTATATATATATATATATATATATATATATATATTATATATGTATATTTTATTATGTATATATATATTATATATATATATATATATATATATATATATATATATATATATATAAATATATATATTTATTATTATTATATATATATAAATATACATATATATTAAAAATATATATATATATTATATATATATATATATATATATATATATATATGTTGTTGTTGTTGTTGTTGTTGTTGTTGTTGTTGTTGTTGTTGTTGTTGTTGTTGTTGTTGTTGTTGTTGTTGTTGTTGTTCTTCTTCTTCTTCTTCTTCTTCTTCTTCTTCTTCTTCTTCTTCTTCTTCTTCTTCTTCTTCTTCTTCTTCTTCTTCTTCTGTATTATTATTACAGGTTATTATTATTATTATTATTATTATTATTATTATTATTATTATTATTATTATTATTATTATTATTATTATTATTATTATTATTATTATTATTATTATTATTATTATTATTATTATTATTATTATTATTATTATTATTATTATTATTATTATTATTATTTAAAGGTAAGGAAAATAAAGCCTTTTGAGAAAATAGTTATGCATTCCTTTAAAGCTGCTCGATGACAACAACACCCTCCCAATCTAACATTTACATTTCATTTTCATAATATTTAAGATTTAAGGAGCTTTTTTTTATATTAAATTCCATAATATGCTGTATATATAATAGTATATATATATAGCAGCATATATATATATATATATATATATATATATATATATATATATATATATATATATATATATATATATATATATATATATATATATATATATATGTGTGATCCAAAAAATCGGGAGTACTTTTTGTAATATCTCCTACAGTCATTCCCTAATCACACTTATTTTGCAGGATATGGCAGAAGCAACACCTGTGAGCACAACTAGACCTCAATGAAAGCTCGAGCAAAGAATATACTGCGTCAAACATTACTACAAGACAGACTCGTTCAAGAAAATCCAGGAGACTTTCATGCATCAGTTCGAATGTGAGAAGGCCCCCTCCAAAAGCAGAATTCAGAACTGGGTGGACCACTTTGAGAAGTATGGGACCGTGGAGAACCTCAATGCAGCAAGTGAAAACCGTCCAAACCACTCAGGACGTTCCAGGAAGCGTACAGCCCAGCTGGTCGAGAGCGTGCGAGAGTCAGTTCAGCAAACTCCGAGACGCTCAGTGCGCAAGCGAAGTTAATCCCTCGGTATCTCCCGTGAGACTTTCAGGAGAGTACTAGTAAACGATATAAAGGCTTACCCATACAGAATACAGAAGAAGCAGACAGACCCTTACATCCTTAGACAAACAGTGGAGATTGGCTATGGCTGTCAAGATACTGGAGAAGATCCAGGAGACCCTAAATTTCCTTAATCTCCTTTGGACATCAGATGAAGTCCAATCCATCTTAAAGGAAAAGTGAACTCAAAGACAGATGTTTTCTGGGGGTACCTCCAAACCCAATGAAGTATCCACCAAGCCCTCTACACTCCCCTAAGTGCACAGTATGGGCTGCAATCTCGGCCAGAGGCATCATCGGACCATTCTTCTTCGAGGAATCTGGCGCAACAGTGTTAGTCACCAAAGTTAGGTATGTTGAGGTACTTAAAACCCTCAAGAGGGAGCTACAGACCCCTTATCCGTCGTTTATGAGAAAGTTCTGGTTCCAGCTAGATAGAGCAAGCTCTCACACCTCAAACCTGTCCTAAGATTGGCTGAAAGAGAATTTTGGAGGCAATGTGATCAGTCTCAAGACTGATATCAAGTGGGCACCTCATATCCCAGACCTTAACCCACAGATTTCTTCCTTTGGGGCTATCTCAAGGATCGAATGTACGCAAGGAGACCCAGAACCATCACTGAACTCGAGGAAACCATCAGGGAGAAAATAAAAGCCATTCCTCGGTCTGCTTGTAAGGACGTCTTGAACAACTTTGTGCTGCGCCACAAGAAATGCACAGAGCTAAATGGAAATCATCTCGAACACGTGCTCTAGAATAAAGAAGAAAAGGCCAAAGACTATCATGTCTTAATTTATGTTCTAAACACAATAAAATAGTTATAACTGAAGTTTCATTTAATTCCGTCAAAAAGTTAAGAAATTGAGCATTTCGAAAGTTGGGGTTCATGTTTTTTGGGTCACCCTATATATATATATATATATATATATATATATATATATATATATATATATATATATATATATATATATATATATATATATATATATATATATATATAGAAGATATATATATATATATATTATATATATATAAGAGTTATATATATAATACTGTATATATATATATATATATATATATATATATATATAGCAGTTAAGATATTATTGTTATATATATATATATATATATATATATATATATATATATATATATATATATTTATATATATATATTATATATTATGTTATATAAAGAGCATATTATATATATATATATATATATATTATTATATTATATATATATATACATATATATATATATATATATATATATATATATATATATATATATATATAGTATAGAAAGTATATATATATATTACAGCATATATATACTGTATATATATATATATATATATATATATATATATATATATATATATATATATATATATATATATATATATATATATATATATATGAAACTTGATGGCTACCGATGGTGGGGTAATGCCTGCTTTTCCTGGTGCTCGGTCCTAATTCTTGATTAATTTCTGCAACTTTCTCTTTTCTCTATCCTAATTTCCACTTTGTTGAGTTTAAAACATTACATTTCCAACCCTAGAACTCACCTCTTGTCCCTAAAAGAAAAGCAGGTGTTTGAGTGTCCTTGGGGCAAACCTCATCCTGTTCCCTTTTACTGTCCTTTGCCTCAATTTTTAGAGCAAACTTTTTGTTATGCTTAAGTGAACAATGGCGCCTTTTGATCTCGTGTCTCTGATGACTCTGGTTTCCTTACCAATCAGCTATTAAATTTACTTCTGCTCATTTTATTTTTCTTCTAATTCAGCTGACTATCCCAAATTCGTTGACACTTAAACTCCAAAGCAGAGCAAATTTTATTGTCTTCCCAATTTTATGAAATCAGCATTCTTGGTGATTTCAATGCTCACCGCCGCCATTGCCTTTCCTAAAATTTTCAAAATTTAATAGTTTCTCTATCCAGAATAACCTCTATAAGTTGCTGAAGCTCACTACCCGTGTCCCAAATCGTCTTGGAGATGAATTCAATATACTAATCTTTTCTTGATCTCTCTAATCTTTTTCCTTATATTGTTAAACTCCTTTTCCTTCTGGGTTTTTCGATCACCTTATTATCTCTGCATCCTATTTTATCTCTTCAAAACTGCCTAGAGTGAGAAACCGCTTTAACAATTTAGTGCTTCTGACTGTTCTGTTTTGCGGTTGTACTTCATTGATTTCCCTCGAAATGAGAACTTGATCTGTGTGAGTGATCGCTCGGAGAATGCAGAACGTATAACTGAGGTGATCCTCTCTGGTACGGAGACGTATATTCAATATCCTTTTTCCTTCAACAAAAGCTAATAAATCCTAGTTTCACTCTGCTTCCTCTCGTCCTATTCGCCACAAGGATGCCGCCTTCAAGAATTTCCGTCTTCATCAAACTGCAGAACCACATGCAACATTTTTCATCTCGCAATAATGCAAAATCAATTCTCCTTAAAAATGTAGCTCTCTCTTTCTTGTTCCCCTTCCTCATGCTACTTCTGTTATTATTCAAAAGCTTTCAACTCCAACTTTGCTTCTTTCTCTTCCCATTTTAGTTTCTTCCGATGGCACAACTCCCGTTTTGCTAACCGTTCGCTCAAGCCTTTTCCTTAGTACGAATTTAGATGATTCTGAAGATATTCCTCCTTCTCATCAATGTAGCTCATTTATGCCTAGTATTGAAATTTCTTTCAAAGATGTTCTCTCTCTCTCTCTCTCTCTCTCTCTCTCTCTCTCTCTCTCTCTCTCTCTCTCTCTCTCTCTCTCTCTCTCTCTCTCTCTCTCTCTCTCTCTCTCTCTCTCTCTGTTGTAATAGCAATTGTAAATGTATTGCAAATGTATTAGTTACAATATATAGTTAGAATTTTTACTTCCAATTACTAAAATTTAATGTCAGTAGCTCAAGGGGCACAAAACTGTGTTGCAATTAGTAGTCCCTTTTCAGAAATTATATTTTATTATGAATTATATTATTGTATATTATATTACTTTTAAATAACTGTATGTTTTAATATAATAATGTAATCTTGAATTTTTGAATAAACTGTTTTAACTGAAAATTATTATTATTATTATTATTATTATTATTATTATTATTATTATTATTATTATTATTATTATTATTATTATTATTATTATTATTATTATTATTATTATTATTATTATTATTTTTATTATTTTTATTATTATTATTATTATTATTATTATTATTATTATTATTATTATTATTATTATTATTATTATTATTATTATTATTATTATTATTATTATTAAAATCTATTTGCCTTATATTAGTATTTTTGTTGAACTTTTATTTCCACTCGCGTGTTGCCCGATTTTTTATTTTATTTTTTTTTTTTTTTTTTTTTTTTTTTTTTTTAAAGGAAAATTCTTTCAGACGTATGTTAAATCAATTTGAAGTTCAAAAAAGAAAAAAATATATTATGCCGAAAAAACTTCACTTTATTATGATTTAATATTCTGATAAATTGCTAATTCCAATTGTTCTTCTATATTAATTCATAGATTTCTCATAAGAATGCATGATGTTTTTTATAATATTATAATTTATGCATATACATATATATTGGAATATAACATGCATGTAACTCGAAGCAGACACATAGATGGCGTTGATGGGGTTGAAGATACCACTCCTTTGCAGAAATATTTCCTAATCGTGGTTTCTAGAAATAAAACATGGAAACAGATGGGAGAACATTAAAACGGGATATAAAGAATGAGAGAGAGAAAAAAAACTAGTCTGATTTATGGACGGTATTCCCTCTTTTTATTAATTTATATAAATAAAAAAATATTTTTTTTAATTTAAAATTTTTTTATCACTTAAATGATTTGTTTTTCATTCTTAAAATATATTTTTTTTACTTCTATTGAACTAATAATAAATATATAAATAAAATAATTCGATACTGAATTTAAAACATATTTGAATTTACATAGAATTAAATAAGAGATTCAAATATCTCACACTCAACACACAGATATATATATATATTATATATACTATATATATTTAAAAATATTAAAATATATTATATATATATTATATAATTAATATATATTATATTCTGTAATTATCTTATAAAATTTTTTATAATTATTTATAAGATTTTAATATTTAATTTGATTATTTGTTAATCATTTAATAAATAATATTCATTAGTGATAAATATATCTACTTATATATATATATATTATTCTATTCTATTTATATATTTTATAATATATTACTATATATTAAATATTATATATTATATATATTTAATTAATATATATTATTAATTATGTTAATATTTATATTTATAATATTATATATATGTTAAATATATATATATAATATATATAAATTCTATATTAATATATTTATATATTATATATCTATATATATATATTCTGTCAGTGGCGACTCTAGGATTTTTCACGTTACTAATCGGAGTCTCTTCTCTTATCTATCCTCTCATCTTCTCTATATATTTCTATCTAAATCTCTCTACTTCTTCACTTCAATCTTCTCTCTCTGTCTCTCTCCTATCTCTTTCTTAGTCTGTCTCTCTACTTCTATATATATATATATTATATATATTTATATATATTACATTATAATATATACTATTATTATATATTAAATATAACTATACTATGACTTCTATCATGAACATACTGGTGTATAGAGAATACCCTTATGGGGTTTATATTTTCTTATAGTTAATTAATAACATAGCAAAATTTAATATATAGTAAAAGTCTTATTTTATATATAATCTGAAGTTAACCAAGTACAATTAAAGTCGTCTACTAAAATATGGTACTTTCTAATATCATATATTAACTATATATAACTATTAAATTATTTACAATATATTATTTATATTTTTTTATATTTTTTTATATTATTATATATTATTACTATATATATATATTTTCCATAACTAATATATATATATTTTTTAAATACACTTCATCATGGAATTATCAAAGATCTAAATTCCCTTCTCTCTGTGCTACTCTTGTAGCTTTTTGTAATTTTTTTTTTTTTTTTTTTATTTTCTTATTTATTATAAGTATATTTATTAATATTATTTCTTCTTTATATAAGTATTTTAATATTCTATATTAATATATTTTTTTTACTATTTTTATTACCGACTATAAAAATTAACTTACGATGATGGTATTGTAGTATAACCGCCAATGTACGAGTAGTATTCCGCCTACCGCTGGAGCACTCGTACGGCTGGTTACGTGTGTTATTAAAGATCAGATTTTTGGTTCGATGACTGGGTAGTATTCTCGCGCTTGTGGCTCTGCGGCTGAGCTTGTTGGTATGCTGGATGGTCTGTTTATTCTAGTCTGAGCATCTAGTGAATAAGAGATATTTTTATAATATAAGTAATATTTATGAGATCGCATAACGAATAAGAATAATGAAAATTGATAATTAGAGTTATAAATATACAATTCAAAAACTAGGTGATATTACTACATATCTTTAATATGTTTCAAAGTAACATTCCAACT
>JABUQX010004664.1:0-10000 GCA_015478945.1 Trachelipus rathkii
TGTATATATATACTATATATATTATATATATTATATATTATATTTTAGTATATATTCTACCAGGTATGCTTAAGATGTGAGTTTTCATTCGTCAGTTTTTTTTTTTTCATTAATTATAGTGTTGTTATTTATTATCATTTATTAATATTTATTATTCATGAATTTGGTCATAATCTGTGATACATATAAGACAATATTTTAAAAAAAGCTGCTTATTATTATTGTAATTAGTTTTAGTATTATTTTGATATTTTAACTTTCATTGTTTTATATTTCTTTTTACGAATTCTGAATTTTTGTTTCCTTTTTTTTTAGCACCACTGATAATAATTAATGGATTAAGCTGATCCGAAACGTCTCAAAAAATGGTAAATATAAATAATTATTATAGATATCAAGAGTTTTACTAGCATTGTTTATCTTCATTATATATATATATATACATACTTACATATATATATATATATATATTTATAATATATATATATATATATTATATATATATATATATAATCATTTTTTTTTTTTTTTTTTTACAGTTGTCCACACCACATCACGGGCAGAGCCTAATTCAAGGAGGGGGTTGTTGCACGCCTCAGGATCAACAACTAAAGGTAAATTACGCAGAAATGAACAACAGACCCGCAGGCTTTGAAGTGTGAGGGATTAAATTTAGCACGAAGCCCATAAATGAAAGGGGATTCTCCACAGAAAAGAAGGGACTGGAAAAAAAGAAGGCAGCGCAGCGAACTAGCCTGGAGTTACCCACATCAACACAAAACTCATGGGCAGACACAGCACCGCCTAGTTCACGAGGGCGACGTAAAGGTGGAGGTAAGCGAGTGATAAGCTTCCCTCGAGCCCCTGCCGCTGCGGTACCTATAGAAAAGAGATAAAAGCACCAAACATCGCGCCCGCAAAAGATAGAGGGTCCCAAAGGGAACTGGAAAGTAACAGAAGAGTTTTATAAGCCTTTTTGCCTTGACTCGACCCTATCCAAAGCCGGTGAAACCAGAGCCCCCCCAGATATGAGAGCAGTAACTCCATACAAGGGCGGATGAAGGCCCTTGTATAGCTGGAGCACCTGAGAAGAGGAAAAAGTCTCAGCAGTCTAAACAGAACTCCCAGTTTCTTTTGAGGCCGCCCTAGCAACCATTGTGATGTGAGGTTTCCAAAGACATTTTTTTGTTTATTTAAGGCCAAGGATGTTTATATTGTTCAACAGGAGAGACGAGAGAACCGTCGAAAGAGATAGAAAGTTAGTCGGTGTTTAGGGAGGGAGACTTTGTACGAAGTTGAATTCTTAAAGAATTGAATTTCACAAGGTTCAGACGACCCCACCCGGAAATTCTATCCAGATCAGCGAGAATAGAATCGGAAAGATTAAGACGAGAGGCAATTCTAGAGGAAGTAAAAGAAGAGCAGAATTGAAATGAGTTTTTTGAAGAATGAAGGGTCGAGTCATCGGCCATATGAGTGAAATGGAGGTTAGAGTGGCAGGTGAAAAGATATTAATGAAAAAGTAGGATAAAGTAGGAGATAGGACAGACCCGCTGAGGAACACCACTATTGACAGAAAAAGGAAGAAGAAGTCGCCCCATCAACAACGGCCGATATTGAGCGATTTGAAAGAAAACTAGACATAAGTAAGCAAAGAGAAGGAGGAAACCCAAAGGAGGGGAGCTTGGAGAGCAGTGACGCGTGCCATACCCGGTCAAATGCTTTGGATATGTCAAGCGCCACCACGCAAGTCTCCCCGTAGTTCCTAAGGGCGGAAAACCATAAATCAGTAAGATAGGAAAGTATATCGCCAGTAGACCTGAGCGCCCGAAGCCGTCTGACGATCAGTAAAGAAGAAAATGTGATTCCAGATGAACTAAGAATTGCGAGTTGAGACATTAAGTTTCATGATTAATAGAATACAAGTAAGAGCTATAGGGCGATAGTTAGAAGGATCAGAGCGGCTTCCTTTTTTCGGAATAGGTTGGACATGTGCGTGCTTCCAACACTGAGGGAAAGTGTTAGTATTGAGACATAGAGAATATAGTTGAACGAGGGGCGGGGATTCAGCACGGAAGCACACTCCCTCAAAACTCGGGGAGGAATGCCATCCGGGCCACCCGCCTTCCTAACGTTCGTAGATTTCAGGAGCCCATGCACCCGATCGAATGTAATCACAGGCAAAGGCATGGGACACCTGAGAGGAGAAGGAGGAGGATAAGGAATGCCAGAATCGTCCAGGGTTGAGTTAGAGGAAACAGACCATCAGGAGCGATAAGAGGAGGAAAGCAGATTTACAGAAGTTGTTTAGAGATGTTTTTTTGGCAAGAGGCCAGAAAGATTTGTAGTAGGAGAACAAGGAGTTGTGCTGAATTATGTTTTAAAGAAAGCCTGCTTTGCCCAGGGAAAGTATCCCTGCAACGATTTCTAGCTGAATGAAATTAGCAAGAGTGATAGGAGAACGAGAATTTTCCCACTCCCGATACGCACTGTCTCTAGCCTGAATGGCCAGAGAACAAGCACGATCGAACCATGGATTATGAGGAGAGAAAGATTTAGTCGAAGAAGGAATGACCTGCTCATCCCATCAACGATTACAGCTCCCACCTTTTCGGCAGAAACTGAAGCGTCACCAGAGTCAAAGCAGTCATTCCAATTATAGTTAGAGTAGAAGCGACGCAAGGCCCCCAATCGGCCCGATCAAAGTGCCAGAAAAAACGCATAGGGCAGGAGGAGCTGTTGGAGAGAAAGTATTTAAAATTAAGAGATATAAGGTTTGGTCAGATTTACCGATAGGAGCGAAGGTGGTGTATTTATAGAGAGAAGGACTAGTGGTGAAACATAGGTCAAGTGTGTTCAAGAATTGGTTGGGACGATCCGGAATGTGTGTGGGTTCTTTAATTAGTTGCTCCAGATCGTTGAGAATGCTGAATGATTCGGCCTCCTCCCCACCTAAATCAGTATGAGAGGACCCCAACCATTCAGTGTTGTGTACATGATATCCCCTAAATAGAGGACCTCAGTATTTGGGTGAGAAGATAATAACAGTCTCGTGAGAAGTAGTAAGGTATTCAAAAAAGGCGTGAAAATCTGTTCTGTTAGGAGAACAGTAGCAGAAGCACAAGATTATTGTAGTAGAAGGAAGAAAGATTTTAAGCCACAGAACATCGAAGTTAGGAGATTCGAGATTCTCGAGACGTGTTACAGGAGTGTTTATGTTTACATAGGCAAATACTCCACCCTTTAGACGGAAATTATGAAATAAGTTAGTTGGACATAATAAACGAGTTAGAGGATGAATTCCTAGCCATCTGGGCTCAGAGAAGACAGGAACAAAAGGTTAGGAATAAAATATAGAGAGGTGGTGTTCCACGGATGCAGAGTTAGATTGCAAGCCACGGATGTTAGTAAAGTCGATAGTAAGCCCGCGCCTGTGCAAAGCTGCCATCTTGCATGCACATACAACAACAACAAAATAAACAGACAAAAACAAACAGACAAAAAAACAAACAAACGTGAAATCAGGTTAAAATTATTCACACACTAAAACCTAAATTTAAAACCGTAAATGTTAAAAAGTTAAATCGTATTTACAGTAAATATGTAAAATATGAAAAAATCATAAAGTTAAAAACACTAACGCTCTCTTGCACCCTTACAAATTCACGAATAAAAAAAGTAAATAAAATTGATTTAACATTAAAACCTAAATTTAAAAGTTAAAGTGCCAAAATAATAAAAATCAAATTTTAAACACTGTGAAGACGAAATTTAAAATTCATAAACAGTATTAACTTTAATATAAACCTACGAGTACAATTACTTAAAAAAAAAAAAAAAAAAAAAAAAAAAAAAAAAAAACAAAGAAAGTAGAACTTTACTAAAACGGATAAAATGGTATCAAAGTAAGATTTTAATAAGATTTTAATAAAATTCTAAATAATAAAAAAAAAGTTTGAAAAACACACACACTTTCACCAAACACAGCACTACATGAACACAATAAATAAAAAAAATATAATTATTTCAGTGAGAGCACATTCAACAACGTCTTCACACCACGAAACCTACACATATATATATATATTATATATATATAGTAAATATAATTACTGCAGTATATTATATATAAAATATATATATATATATATATATAATATATATATATATATACCTATATATATATATATATATAATTACTTGCATCTATAGATCAGCTCCAGGTAAGCTTATAATCCTGTTACACTACGGCCAACTTCTTCCTCCTACTCCCCTCTAATCTACACAAGACCGTTCTTCAATCAGCTAGAGTCCCAGTGGTTTTCAAACTGGGTGCCGCGAGTTATATTTTGTGCGTGCCGCGCTCTAATGAAATGTCTTCTCAGTTCAAGGAAATTATTGCTCAGAAAAAAGAATTAAAAATTATTCAAATCTAGTGGTATTTTTTTCTTCTTAGCCTTAAACTCTTAAAGAACAAATTATATATATATATATATATATATATATATATATATATATATATATATATATATATATATATATATATATATATATATATATATATATATATATATATATATATATATATATATATATATATATTTGAATATACTCGTTTCTTCGAGCATCGTACGTCTGGCAGTCATATAACTTACATTTTACAGTTTTAAGACTCATAATTATAATCTCTTGGTATAATCTGGCAACAGTCAGTCTGTGAATGATATTCTCTTTAATATGGTGTGTGTCAGATGAATTACAGTTATATTTATTTAGTTGGATAATAAATACTAGTCACTAGTAACTAGTGAACAAAAAGGGTTGCGAAGTGGTATCTCTTTTAAGACTTTTAACATTTAAAATTTTAAATATTGGTGTGATCTTTATAAAAAATGGATAATAAGCGTCGTAGTGAAAATGAAGAGATAGTGGGAGGGACAAGTGGTGAATTGAGAAAACGGAAATACCGTAAATATGATGAAGCTTATTTGAATTTTGGCTTTATAGCCATTGATGTTAGGGGCGAACAGAGACCGCAGTGCGTATTGTGCCTCAAAGTTTTGGCACCTGAGTGCATGAATCCAAGTAAGCTCAAAAGGCACATAGAAACCAATCATCGTGATATGATTGGTAAACCTCAAGGTTTTTTTTTGATAGGAAGGCGAAAGAATTAAAACACCAAAAAGGTACTTTTTCTCGGCAGGTATTAACTTCAAGTAATGCTTTGCTGGCGTCATATAAGGTTGCATATAGAATCGCGCAATGTAAAAAACCGCACACCATCGCAGAGGAGCTAATTCTACCTGCTGCAGTTGATTTAGTGAACATTATGATTGGTGAGTCGGCGGGAAAAGCACTTTCAAAGGTTCCTTTGTCTGACAACACTATTAGTCGAAGAATCCAACATATGGCGGAAGATCTCAATGATCAGTTAATTGAAAAAATAAAAGAAAATGAATTTGGGCTGCAAATTAGAATGAAAGCAGTGGATAATAATTAGGATGCGCATCGAAACCTGGCATAAAGAACGTTCGTTCCTATTTAGCTATAGAATAGCCCTATTTTTTTTAAAAAAAGTATTAATGCAAGTACAAAAGCTCAAGACTTGTTTGAGATCCTAGATTCATTTATGAATGATAATAAATTGGAGTGGGCAAAATGCATTGGTATTTGTACAGATGGTGGCCGTTCAATGTCTGGTCGTTATTGTGGGTTACAAGCTCTTATTCGTAAAAAAGCTCCACTTTCATTGTGGACACATTGTATCATTCACAAAGAAGCTCTCGCATCAAAGAACTTGAGTATTCCACTCAATATGGTTTTAGAGTACGTAGTAAATGTCGTAAATTTTATTAAAACTCGACCAATGAAAGCTAGGTTTTTCAAAAAATTGTGTGAGGACATGGGATCAGAGTACACGGCTTTATTATATTATTGCCCATCGCGATGGCTCTCTCGAGGCAATGTACTGGAACGTACATTTGATTTACGCGAAGAAATATATCTTTTTCTTGAAGAAGAGAAACATCAGCATGCAGAACTGTTCATAAATGAGGATTTTTTGGTGAAGCTTGCATACTTGTGTGATATCTTTAAAAAGTTAAATACGCTGAATCTCTCTCTACAGGGTGTGAAAATGTATATTCTGAAGCTGAAAGAAAAAGTTTTGTCTTTCATTAAAAAATTAGAGCTGAGGAATAGAAAAATAAAAGATCCTGACCAAGACTGTTTCCCCTGCTTGTAGCAGTTTGCAACTTCAAGTGAAATTGAACTTTCTGACAGCATAAAATCTGTTTTTGAAGAGCATTTTTTAAATCTTACCGAGTGTTTTGAAAAATATTTTCATGAAGATGTAAGTAAGATTGATACGTTTTCATGGATACAAGACCCATTCAGATCCAAAGCTCCACCTGAATTTACTTCTGTGGAAGAAGAGAACCTTATTGATCTGTCTTGCGACAATACATTGAAAAAAAAATTTGCCAGCATTGGTTTAACTGACTTTGTGATATCAATAAAAAAATGAATATCCGTTCCAAGTTGTAAAGCTCTTCGAGCTTTAATCCCATTTTTTACAACATCATATTAATGCGAAGCCGGATTTTCAGCTGTAACTGTCATAAAAAGCGAGTATAGACCAAAAGCAAATGTAGAACAGGAAATAATGGTGGCTGTTTTCAGTTAATTCCCAGATTTGAAAAGATGTGCAGTGAACATCAGGCACATCCATCCCACTAAAACACATTTCTTAATCATAAATAACTACCAAGTCAGCTTCAGTATGTAATCTTATATATATAATTATATATATATATTATATATTATATATATATATATATATATATATACTATATATATATTATTATATATATATATATATATATAATATATAATATATATATATATATATATTATATATATATAATATATAATGGGTGCCGCGAATAATTCTTGATGAGCTATGGGTGCCTTGAACCCAAAAAGTTTGAAAACCACTGAGCTAGACCATAGATGGTATCTGATATCTTCTTAGCGAATCTTCTACGGAGTTCTTCCATCTCTTCCGTGGTCTTCCCCTCGGTCTACCTCCCTCCTGTTTCCAGTCCCATCTCCTCCTGGCCACTCTGCCACACTCTATCCTTTCCCAATGTTCCCACCACCTCAAACTCCCTTTGCTTCTTTCTTATTAATATTAGATATCACTCCTATACCTTCTCTAATTCACTCATTTCTCAATTTATCCCTCCTGGTCTTTCCGGTCATCGCTCTTACTACCTTCATTTCGGCAGTTTGCACTCTGTTTTCCTCTCTTGTCGACATACTCCATGTTTCTGCCCCATACAAAAGAACCGATGTCAATATGCTCTCTAAAATTATCTTCTTCGCAACTCCTTCAACCTCATTATCCTTATGAGATTCAAAGCTATTACTCTTCTCCCGTATTTATGAAGTTAGTACCAAATGGTCGACAGAGAAAGTGATCGACAGGTCAAATGGTCGACATTTTTTTTTAAAAAAATCTGGTTATTTAGAATTTCTCTAACGAATCCGACAAAACTTAACCTAACCTAACTTAACATAACTTAACCTAAGTTAACCTAACTTAACCTAACCTAACCTCACCTATCCTAACGCCTGCGGCGGGCTATAAGGGAATTTTTTTTAATGTCGAGTCGACCATTTCCCTGTCGATCATTTGGGCTAGTCCCCGTATTTATCAATTCTTCTCATAATCTTCAATGCACTTCTTCCTTATCTAACGAACATTCCTCTCAGATACTTGCATTTATCTACGTTTTCAATCATCATTCCTTCCACCTCCACCGCCAACTCCTCTCCTCTCCTTCCTCTCTGCTTACTATCATATTTTCTATTTTCTTCACATTAATGAACAGGCCCGATTCTCTCAGTTTGTAATAAAAGAGAACACCACCTTCCTCAGTTTCTCTCCTTCCTCATTCCAACACGCTAGGTCATCCGCATAAGCGATTATATCTCCATTCAAGTCTTCCACCTCTTCTCTCACAGCCCTTGTTACTACATCCAAGTATGCCACAAACAGAATTGGTGACAATGCACTTCCCTGCTTTACACCAATTCCAACCTCAAATCATTCTCCATTTTCATAACCAGTTCTTACATTACAACTACCATTTTTGTACATACTCTCCAAAGCCTTTCTCAAGTGACCACCCACTCCATAATTTCTTTCTATAACCTCAAACAATTTCTTTCTTGGCACTGAATCGAATGCCTTTCTCAGATCTTTGAATGCAATATAATCCTCTTTGTTATATTCTATTATCTTTTCCATTATCATTCCCGCGGCGAACATAAGATCTATGGTGCTTCTGCTCGCCCGGTAGCCACACTGCTCCTCCCCAAGTTTGGTGTTTATGATTACTCTCACTCTTATTTCAAGTATCCTTTCGTATACTTTTGCCAGATGGTTCAATAACGCTATACCTCTGTAATTTTTGCATTCACCCACGTCTTCCTTTCCTTTAAATATCGGTGTGATGATGATTTTTCCCCATCTCTCTTGGACCTAGCTCTCTCTCTAACACTTGTTGAAAAACTTCAACACTACTTCTTTCACTTCCTCTCTCCCTTCTTTTATCAATTCTATGGGCAATTCGTCTTCTTCCGGGGCCCTGCCATTGTTCATTCTCTCAAAGCCTCCTCCAACTCCTCTTTCGTAATTACCCCCGCTTCCTCCCAGTCTCGCCTCTCCTACCTCCTCTTCCATCCCCTGACCTTCTTCACCCAAAGGTTCTCCAAAATATTCTGTCCATGTCTTATTTATATCTTCTAATATTAGTAACACCTCTCCCTGTTCATCCTGTTCTGACTACTTTTTCCTTTGATCCCCGGTAGGTCTTCGCTAATCTGAAGATCCTTTTCTTTCCTCCCCTATCGTCCTTCCTCAGCTCCTCCGCACAATTTTTGCTGCCTATCTCTTTGCTCTCATCTTCACACTCTCCGCCGTGTTTCTGGCCACCAAGTACAGAGCTCTTGACTGACCAGTTTTGTCTTCTAGCCACTCTTTCATTTCTACTGTATTCTACTGTATTCTCCCTCACCACTCCTCTAACCTCTTCATTCCACCATCGTGTATGTCTTTTTCTCGCTCCTACTATCCATCTTCTTCCCAGGGTTTCCTCTGCTGCTTTCATCACTACATTCCGAATGTCATCCACTATCTCTGCATTCATCATCTGTTCCATGTTAACATTCAATCTTTCTTCATATTCTTGCCTTTTACCTTGCTCTTTCAATATTTCCATTTTAATCACTCTCCTCTTCTTCCCTACCTGAAGCCTTTCCGCCTTCATTCTTAAGTTCGCCACCAACAATCTGTGATCTGAGTCCATAGACACTCCCGGCAACATCTTTACATTTTGTACTATTCTCCTATCTGATACTATGATCGATTTCTGGTCAAATTTGTCTGTTGTGCTGTTCCATCTGTACCTTGTAAACCTGTGTGAGTCTTTTTGCTGGAAAAAACTGTTCATGATTTTCATATCCTTTCTCATGCAGCAATCTATCAAGGCCTCCCCCTCCACATTCCTGAAATTTTCTCCATACGGCCCCAGTATCCTCTCCCTCTTACTCCTTCTCCTCCCAACTCTTGCATTAAAGTCTCCCATCAGCATAAATATCTCATTTTCTCTTCTTTCCACCTCTACCCTCTCCCCCATCATTTCCATAAACTCTTACTTTTTCTTCATTTAGTGTCCCTGCTTCGGTGCATACATTTGAAACAGGCGTAATTTTTTCCTTTCCATCTTGAGAGTGCATACCATAAGCCTTTCACGTATACATTTCATACTGCAAAAATGGTGACATTTTCGGTCCCACTATCATACCTACTCCGTGTTTCCTGACTAGCTCCTTCACGCTTTTATACAACCAACACAAATCCCCGCCCAGATCTCTGCCATTCTCTTCTCCCCTCACAATCATCTCCGCCAACCCCATCACATCTATTCTCCTC